>JACEGR010002648.1:0-123046 GCA_014170235.1 Listronotus bonariensis | reverse complement strand
GAACCCCACAAGTGAAGATTTCAGCGTACCCTAAAAATTTTAGTACCTACCCTGACCAACAGATGGCGAAAGTAGTACGATGTCGCTTTGCTAATACGATTACCATCAGAAATTGATAGCAGTCGCTGACGAGCAGTCGGCCCGATCAGTTAGAGTGAGGATATACGCAAAAATTTAATAAAAATAAAATCCCCGATAAATGGACCCAGTATCCATAAGATTATTAAATTTATGATTTCAGAATAGGATATATGATGCATTTTTACAAAACATCGTAAGCGACATTCGCCAATTTTACTAGGAAACGATTTTTTCTTCCCATCGCGTTATTTTTAAAGAAAACCGAGATCTGAATGTTTTTATTTTAGATTTCTTCTTAATTTGAATTACAAAACAAACATATTTAACATTTAATGTCAAAATTTTCAGAATCTCCTAAAAAAGCTAAAATTTTAAAATTCTAAACCTAAATAATAGTTAATTTTTTAAATTTTTTATTTTTATTCAATTTATTCTTGACAACGGTGGCATGACTTGCCAACCAAAACGTCGATTTTTGGTTCTCTATTTACTTGCTTTATTTTTTTATGGTTTTTTGGTACTTTTAATTTATTTTTTGGCGCGTACCCAAATAACTACCATTAATTAAATGAACCGCCGAACCAATATAGAACATATCTTCATCTCGAAATAAAGCCGTGCACCAATGTATGTACAAAAAATTACCAACTTTGTTTTCAAAATAACTCAATGAAAAAACGTTTCCCGTAAAACTGACGAATGTCGCTTACGATGTCTTAACCAACGATATCCTATTCTGAAATCATAAATTTAATAATCTTATGGATACTACCATTTATCGGGGATTTTATTTTTATTAAATTTTGCGCATATCCTCACTCTAACTGATCGGGCCGACTGCCTCGTCAGCGACTGCTATCAATTCTCGATGGTAATCGTGATAACAAACTTTAAATGTACTGCTAGCCATCAGTGATCGGGAAAATGAACACTAAAGGGCCCACAGGGTAGTAACGAGAATCTCACTTGTGGGGTTCTATGGATGATATTCTTTGATTTAAGTAATATTGCAAAATATATTTGATAAAGTTGAATTATTTTTTTATTATTCGTGCCACTACAACTACGCTTCACTAAAATAGCGTCCACCAATGACAGTGACCAGCAGGCAGATACAAGCCTAAAATGCCATCTGTGAGTGTTGTCTACCTGTGAATGAGGCCGTAAGAAACATCGATTATTTTAAATTGGATTTTTGTTGATAAGTCTTGATAGCCGCTCCTACCTTAGTTGCTATAGCAACGACGTATGGACAACGATTCATTCATAATTTATGATAAACATTAAGCCAACAATCCTAATAGTAAAGAGGGGGTGAGGCAAGCGAGAAATGAAAATGGCGGACTTAGTTTTGACCTTGGTCGATAATATGCACCCAACGACGTTGGTCTCTATTTACCTGTGAAAAGTGAGGTGGGAAATCAATAATAGTCTACCTAGAAATTTGCTTTTAAAAGATAATAACTTATAATATTTGAACATATTTTATTATGATATCCAAAAATGATAAAAATATATGTATTTTCTTAAAGGGATTATATTTTAAATTCTTTGATATAGAGGCTTAACCAACAACTACTTGTGGTTAGTAAAGTGTCTGATAGCATTTTGATCCATAGGTTGCAAGAGTACTGTACAATTTGAGGGAGGAATAATGTTATAAATCTTCCATCTTCACTAGGTATCTTTTTCTACAGTTCCATGACTTGAGGCATTATCTATGATTAACAGCGCTTTTTCAGGCAAATTGTGACTTCTTAAATGCCTCCTAACCTGAGGTATAAATGATTGATGAAACCAATCTATAAAAATCTTTGTAGTCATCCATTAGCAGACGATTTGTATTCAATAGGAATGTCTGCGTTTTTGAATGCCCGTGGATTTTTTGGGTCTTCTCATCACTAGCATTTTTAGTTTATGTGACCCATCTGCATTGCAACAAGCCAAAAATGTTACCCGTTCTTTGCTTATTTTTCGAACTGGTGCGGTCTTCTCTGGGAACGAACCAGCGTTTTTTTCCGGCAACACTTTTCCAGTAGAGAGCCGATCGTCTGCGTTGTATATTTGAGTAGCCAAAATTTAATTGTCTTCCCTTCTCTTTAAATGTAGTCAAGAAAGGATTAACGACACTTTGATTGTTGATAGTTTTTTTCCCGCACACTTTAAAGCACGAAGACTATGCCTTTTCAGAAAAGCTACAAACCCAGCCCCTGCTCCCTAGCTAGCTCTAAAAATTATCATTTTCCATAAGTTTCTGCATGTATAAAACTGTCTTGCTTTTAGCAGATAAAATTTCATAGGAAATTGGGACATGCCTCGATTTTTGACCATACAAAACCATGCATACAAACGAGTTTCCATTTCCCAGCATATTCAGCTTTTCGTAAAAGTTTTCTCTGAGCCCCCTAGCCAGAATCAATACGTGACTCAATAAATCTAAAAAAATACACAGTTGGGAAATACGAAGAAAAACCGTCACTAAAATTGTTTTAAAAATTAATCCCGCCTGTCTGATCTGAGAGCTTTTCTCTTTTTTATGTCACAGATTGTAAGATCTTCCAACCCCATACCTAAAGTGGCCAACACTCTTCCACTTTCTCCCTTGTTAAGTCTTTTAATAAGTTCACTTTTTTATTTTATGGACAATGTCTTCGTGTTTTCTTTAGGGGACATTTATATTTAAGCAAATATTAAATAAACCCACTTATATCACGTAAAATGGCATTACAAACATACCATGTGTAACAAGCAAAGTATGTAAATATCACTGCTCAAAAGCAAGGAAAGTGGTGCACACCTATTTAATATGAATCCCAGATATAAACAAATGTGTAATTGAGGGAATCCCTGAATATCTAGTCACAATTTCTATAGGAATAGTCAAAACTATGGTGGTTTGATTATCGAGTACTATAAAATTCGGATTACAGAGTACCCAATGTATTGAAAATGCTTGTTCAAACTACTGAAGAATTCGGATTATCGAATGTTCGTATTATCGAGTCTGCTCCAAATAAGCGGTTTCTGTTTTAAAGGTTTTTAAAATTTATTTCGTGTTTATTACAAGAGAAAAAGGTATAAAACACAATAATTTGATTTTTATTGATTATTTACAGCTTAAATATTGTTAACATCTTTGGAAATAAGTGTACAGCCAAAAAGCAAAGCAAAAATGGATATGTTTTGTTTTGACGCAAAGCCGATGAATAAAGGCCAAATGGAACAGAAATGTTCAGAAAATTACAAAAATCCCTGTGAATCTTAAAAACAGCTGATTGGATCAACCCCAAACCATCAGATCAATATTTAAAGATTCCTTTAGTAGTCTTCAGGTTTAATAATTTGGTAAGCCCAAGATATGTTACAACTATATCTCGTTACTCTGCAATTAAATAAAAAATGAAATATTTTATCACTTCTCAATTTTATAAAATTTCGTGTTTTCTCCACAGGTTGCAACACCTGTATATATAATTTTGGTCTTTACTTTGTATATTTGGTACTTAAATAATCATCAATTACCTATTTAAAACCTTCATATATTACCGTAGTCATGTCATCTAAGACAAGACATTCACCAACAAATATCCTTTCCACGACGGCATGAAGACATCGCAAGAATATTTAACATATCTCACATTTTCAGCGACTGCAAGTGCGCGATTTCGCGTATAAATCTCTTTAAAAACCGGCAATTTTACATAAAACCTTTCGGCTACTAACTGAGACTTTAACTTATTTTCTATTTGTTAAGAGTTATGACAAATGTAGGCAATTACAAGGATAAATGGCCGGTGAGACATTGGAATGAGTTTTGCTTGCGGAATTTTTGCGGAAATTAAAAAATCCTCGTGAATGGAGTGTAATATATTGTAGGTCTAACGGAGGGAAAAGTTGTATGTGTGTTCTTTTTATTATTATTTTTAATTGGTACAGGGCGGGTTTAAAAATGTAAATTCGGTGCTCTTTGATAAGAAAAAAATCACAAAAAAGTTTAAAGCAAATAAATCGGCATGCTTGTCTTCGCGGCCGCCCTTGCTATATTTCTTTATGATATGCCGGTTGATGCAGCTGGTCATCGCACTATGGGATAGAAATTAATTTTTTTGGTCAAAATTCTGAAACTTACCAATCTAACTTAAAATGAGGTGCTTTTACTGGAAAAATATTATAAATTATTACAAATGCTTTTGGAAACCTAAAACTTATTATATGTTATTATAAATTTACACCCCCTTAACATTATTATTTTTTATTGTACAAAAATAAACTAAAATGTCAGCTTGTTTGGTTAATTCGGTAGTATTCTAATCAGTAATCCGATGATTATTATCTCATATGATATACAGGGTACGACAATAGGTATGATTTTTTTAAATGGAATACCCTGAATATTATATCACCACCAAAAAATCTTTTAAAATGCTTTAAAAAATACTACATTTGATGTGTCTATCTCAATTAGTTTCTGAAATATGACCATCCAAATCTGAAAAGTAATTTTAAATTATTCTTAGAAGCGTAATAGAGATACATCTTCCCAACTTTTTTATTTTTTAACGTATAAAATAAATAAAAACACTGTTTTGTTGGGTAGATTCTGTAGAATCCATATCTTTCATCAGAATGCTTTTATCTTTTAGGATATACAGTGTAGGACAAAACATATTAAATTTTAAAATGGAAAACCTTGTAAATTATAAAAATCTTGTATCTGTCCTTACACTCAGAAGTAGCAAAAAGTAGAAAGGCAATTGTAAGTACAAAACTGATAAAGGAAAAAGGTAAAAAAATCTTTGACAAAAGTAGCGAGACTTCGCGAGACTGCATCGGAAACACAACAATAGCTCTTATTATTTAAACTCTTTACTTTTTTTTAGTAAACAAGGCTAATAATAAACTAAGTAGATTAAATGTTGTATATTTATGTTTACTTAAAATACATTTTCAAGTTTCTTATTACCCCAATAGAAGTCGTCATATCCTTTTATAATTTTGCGTACATGTAGTTTGAGTATCTACTTTGAAAATACACAGCATGAGCCATTAAAATTTCAAAGTTGCTTTTTGGCCAAAATAATGGATTTCTATCCCATAGTATATCGGCGCGTCGCTGTATGGATAGCAGCGCCTTTGTATAAAATAGTCCGATTGCAAGCGGCCTTTTTTATGTTTTTTTGTATTATTTTCAAAGAGTACCGAATTTGCGCTTTTAAAATTAAACTTCTACTGTTTGATATTTTAAGCGAAAAGCAACACTTTAAATGTTTTTAAAAACATTTATACAGGGTGGATATGTGGACAAAAAAGTAGATCTATGTGTAAAAGTAATTTTTTCAAAATATTCTAAATTTTTCCATAATTTTGTTTTTTTCTTATGCCATAAACTACAGAATATAAATATAAAATATATATATATATATATATATATATATATATATATATATATATATATATATATGTATATATATATATATATATAATATTATATATATAAATATTATAAATAAAAAAATTAAATTTTTTCTCATTTTTTGGTCAAAATTCGATTGAAAATTACATTTTATTTTATATCTGTTATTGTTTAGGTTATGCAATTTTGCTATAGACATTTTTAGATGGATAATTTAATTTTCTATATTTTATATTTATATTCTGTAGTTTATATAATATCAATAAAAATTAGTCTTTTTTAAATAAAAATATGCTATTGACATAAGGTTTTTAAATCTTTTGCTAAATAAACAATGAAAAACCCTATTCAAATCTGTCACGATTCGAGCTGTATTCGGGGTAGGTTTTCTGCTAATTAACTGCTTAGAAATACTAGTCCAGTTGGTCCGACGAATTCGAGTAGGGTTTCTGGTATTTAACTGCTTAGAAAATCCTACCCCAGCTGGTCGGACGAATTCGAGTAGGGTTTCTTAAGGGGACACAAACAGGTAAAATACCAATCTAGATTAGTATATCCACAAAATTAAACTAAGATACTGATATACAAAGCATGAATGGGCCATAACATAAAAGATGTGAAAGCTCTTAATAAGGTTGCCAACAATGAATACTAACTCAAAACCTAAAACTGAGGATGCCAAAAACCAACCTAAAAACTAAAAATAAGTCTGGCAAATAAGTCATGCAACAATAAATAAACCCCAGAAAAAATATATTAAATAAATCAAGCACCCACGAGAGGCACAAGGGAAACCCAGGTGATGTCTTATTAAACTTTTTTAAAATATTTTGGTCTGCGCCAACGACATTGAGGGAAAAGTCGATCCTTGTTACTGAAAGCCATTATTTGGCCTCTACCATGCGCATACAGAGAGGAGAGATATCTTTGAGCAGAGTATGAGAGCCTTAAATGGCAAATGAAAGAATTCAATTTGTTCTGAGGAGAGTCTCTGAGGACGCTGATGAGATCTGCTAAAGAATCTCTGGGCCTTGAATAGCGCTATTAAAAACTGTAAATAAGATAGCACATCGAAAATGCCTTCTATCAGCCAGGGACATCAGATGAAAATGAACCTGAGCTTAGGAACATCACACTTGGAATTAGAAATTCTTGTTTAAAGGATGATATTTTAAAAATTTACTTGAATCGTTCGACCGGTCAATGCATGTAATCGCTGTGATTTCAATGACACTACCAAAATTCTAACTTACTAAGAACAAAACAAAGCTGTACAAGCTAGATGGGATTGGTTTAGCATTCTTAAAACTTTTACATTCCTGTGACGAATCCCAACAGCTTCCAGAAGCAGAAATTAATAACAGATTCTATACATGAAAGTCGACAATCAGCTTCGGGTGTCAAAGATAACGCCCAAGTCTTCTAATACTAGAACCTCTGCTCACCAGGAGTATCTACATGGCGTGATAATCCGCAGCACATCGGTTGGCAGATTGCGGAGAACAATGAGCGTGCAGCAATTCGAGACAGATTGCACATACACGCCATTTTCCACAATACCCGCGGCCCAGGCCACCCGAGTCTGTCACAGATGCTCAGGCAATGTTTACATATGCCCTGGTAAAACTTCAAATCCATCTGTACAGCAGCAGAAAAATCGGAGTAATGAAAACAAGCACTTGTACTGTTACTTATGCACAATATAAATAGCAAAGGTCCCAAGTGTGACCCTTTGGGGTAACACCGGACGGGATATAAATGATTTAGATGTAAACCCTGAATTGAAACATATTGCACTGATTTTTAATATATGATGCCACCTATCTCAGAAGGCTACCACCCACACCACCCCCTGCCAAACCGAAGCCTAGTAGGATATTGCGAGACTACTTCTTATCGAATGCTTGCTAAGAACCAAACAAATGATATTTTTAGAGAACAACCTTGTATATTTTGTTATTTAATCAATAATGGTGGATGATCTTCTTAAAATATTTACTACCTGAGAGTTATTTAAATATTTTTAGACCCAAACCTTATGTTTTTAATTGTAAAATTGAGTTTTGCATAGTGGGCCATGATATAGTATAGACTTTATGACCAAAAAATTAAAATTAGCCCTCAGTTCATAATTTGTTTACACTTTACAGCAACATTAGTTTTTATCTTTTTGACATCCCACGAAGGCATATGCCTAAATACCAGAGTACCGTGGGTTATTAGATGTTTAGTTTAACCCATCGTTCCCCTGTTCCGTCAACGTTGTCCAAGCACTGAAACATGCAGTTATGCATTTCTCAGCACCTTTAGAAAACGCAGTAGTGCCACCGCGGTCGTTATTTTAAATAACTACTACCTAAATATGTCTCCCACGCTGGAATCGAACCGGCGACTTTGGCGTTTCGAAGATCAAAGCTCTGTCAAAGAATACCAATCCATAACCCCACAAGTGAGATTTCAGCGTACCCTAAAAATTTTAGTAATCAACGCGACCAACAGATGACGAAAATATGACGAGCAGTCAGAGTGAGGATATACGCAAATTTAATAAAAATAAAATCCCCCATAAATGGTAGCATCTATAAGATTATTAAATTTATGAGGATTTCAGAATTGTGGATATATCGATGGGTTTGACAAAACATCGTAAGCGACATTCGTCAGTTTTATGCGAAACGTTTTTTTTTCATTGGCTTTATTTCAGTATTTAGTATACATGTTCTATATTGGTTCGGCGGTTCATTTAATTAATGGTGCAGTTATTTGGGTACACGCCAAAAATAAATTAATAGTACCAAAAAAAAATAAAGCAAGCAAATAGAGAACTAAAAATCGACGTTTTGGTGGCAGTCTACCGTTGTCAAGATAATAATAAAAATAAAAATTTAAAAATCAATCATTATTTAGGTTTAGAATTTTAAACTTTTAGCTTTTTTTTAGTAGATTCTGAAAATTTTGACATTAAATGTTAAATATGTCTGTTTTGTAATTCAAATTAAGAAGAAATCTAAAATAAAACATTCAGGATCTCGGTTTTTTCTTTAAAAATAACGCAATAGGAAGAAAATCGTTTCGTAAAATAGGTTAATGTCTCTACCATGTTTGTCAAAAACCCATTGATATATCCTATTCTTGGCCTACTATGGCAAATTCAATTTTAAAATTAAAACATCAATTTCTGGTCTAAAATCTAAAGTAACTATAAGGTATAATATATTTTTAAAAAGCTCTTATCTGACATAATTTAATAATTTAAAATATACCGGGTGTTCTATAAGAAATATTTTTATATGTTTGGTTCTTATCATATCTCAGAAAATATAAAATCAATAAAAAAATCTAACTACACCACTGGACTTTACGTAAAAATATCTACTAAGAACAGTATGTACTTTGTTGTAGGTAACAAGACAACTAAAATACGAGGGAGGTTCCATAAATGAAAAAAAATCGCCTTAGGTCTAAACAAAGAGACCCATGAAAAATATTTTTAGTTTCATCTTTATTTTATTAAAAAGGAGCAAACTGCAAGTCTCAATCTCTAATAACAGCCCTACGCAGGAATGGTAATGGGGTCAATTGCTCCCCCCAGGAGTCCAAGAAATGTCTTAAATATGGGTTTTTTTGCTCAAAGTGGCGCCTACGTAAAACCTTTTTTTTTTTTGGTTGTTGCCTCTCTCCCCTTTCTGCATGGATTTTTAAGGGTTTTTTGCAAAAACATGCCTGACACCTAATACATTCAAACAAAAAACAGATAAGATCAGTTTCATTTATTAAAAATAATTTTAACAAAATATCATGAGTGAGATCTGATTTTTACCGTACACCTCCAACAATGGTTAATTTAATTTTGTTACATTCTCTTCACTCTGAGTAAGTAATACATTCTTTATGCTCTTACGCACACCGTGGCGAAAATCATATTACAAGTTGCATCTGATAAGCAAAAATGCCTGCAAAGCAACCTACAAACAATGATTTTTAACAGCTACCTAGAACGTGAGTGGACGGCCCACGGAAACTACGATGAAGAGCAAACAAAAAAGCATTCATGGGCGAGTAAACATTTATCATTGTCTTTGGGCGAGGTGTAATTGACGACTTGAGCATTGCTGACCTTATTTGGATGGGCTCCTCCAAACTACCGCTAATAGGACGATCTTTTTGCATGACAAAATATTTGAGTAGAGTACAACAAAGTTAAATGGTTAAAGGATTACGAAATATTATAAACCTATTTCCTAATAGCCTTCTCTGGCATGTGGGGTACCAGTATCATTTATTTGTACTGAAATAACAGACATCTGGTATATCTCTTTTCTTGCAAAGGTACTATAGTAGTTATACTGAAATAATGGCATCTTGTGCAGGGTGGGCCAAATTCGGACGCTTTTGATAGTAAACCTCAGTTGTTTTTGTATCGTTTTACAAAAAAAAGCTGACCCTATTTACGATACTCAAATTTCAGGCCAAATTTACTAGTAAAAACCGCAATCTGCATATCTTGCGTCGTTTTTACTGCATACAGCGTGTTTCCCATTTTCTTCCGTTTTCTCTTTATCCTTTATAAAATTTTTTATTTTTAAAATATTTTTAATTCTGTAATAATATTTTTACATTTTTGACCCATTTATTTATTTATCGAAATTTTAAATGGAACACCCTGTATATTTTTTTCTAATACAAATGGTTGAAAATTTACCTTTTTTAAAAAAATGTCACTTTATAATTCTTAGCCGTTTCGAGATATTGTTGCAATATTTTTGTCATTTATGACTGATGTTGCAGTTAGATAGTAGGCCATGAAAAAGTACTCTAATTTACTTCATGTTTTCACCCATCTATTATTGATCTGTAATACCTTAGAAACGGAATATGTTATGGTAGCAATAATACCTGCTATCACATCTAGGGCATATAAGCGAGCATTATGGTAATGCCCGCTTATAATGCCCTAATGCGCTAATATGGAAATTTTATTGCTTATCCAATTTTATTTCCTCTCACAATAAAGATCAAGTTTATACAAAACATGCTACTGTATTAAAATAAAATCAATAACTTACCAGTTCCCTGAAAATATGCCATTAAAACGGTTTCGGTTATTTGAAGAATTGCGTTCGCATCTTTCCAAATACCAAATATGCCATACTCCCGATCATACTGTTGCCTTGATTTAACTGGCAAAAGATTTTCGGTCGCTTTTATGGCCTTTCTCTTATATTTTGTGGAATTTCTTCCATTTTGAGCAAATCGTTAAATAAAAAATACCAACTGACTAACTGATAGAAACATCAAAGTCAAACTTAACACCAGTCATTATCTACTTACGTATACAGGTACAGGTGCAACTTATTTTTATATTGCGAATAAATAATGTAATTAGTCATTGAAAAACTCTTTTTGGGTAAAACATAAAGCATTGTATGCACCACGGGCTTTACTGGACTATAATGCCCATCAGGTCGAAATCAGCCTCGGGCTATTTCGATCTTCTAGGGCATTATAGTCCTAGTAACGCCCCTTTGATACATAAGAAAGTTAGCTACTAACCAACTCTTTGTTATAACTTTTGTTTTTTATGGACTTGCAATGAAGGGTAAACCATTGTTATTACTGAATTTAATAACGCAAACAAGGGTTAAAAAATAACCGCGCGTAGAGAACAACAGGCTAATCGTCATATGCGTCATCTTCAGAAATAATTTTGTTATTGTTATTCTTATCGATCATTCTCTTAGCTCGTTTGGAACATTATTTTGGTGTTTATGTTTTTAAGTATTTTTTGTGTTTTGATTTTGATATTCTGTTTTAGCCTTTCCATTTATAATAAATATGCAGCGTATTTTTACATCTTCGTTGCCCAATAAATGTCAGCTATTCTTTATTCTATCATCACAAAGCAGGGATGCTATATTATTAAAAGGAAAACTATAAGACATTGACGACACTACTGAAGTAAAAACAAGAAATGTGCAGGTTGTGTTGTTGCCTGACTAGGGAACGTAAATATCCTCCCAGAATTTCGTGCGATCTCGCAGCGGTATAAAGCGTGGTCCATGCGCTTGCAGAAATGCGATCTGGCGAATTGCGAATCTGATGTTCTGGGATCCGTGTGTCCATTTGTAACGAAACATTTCGAAAGTCGTTAGAGAATTTCTCTGACCAACCAGGAACAAGCTTCGCGGATCTTCGCAAATCGCATTTCGCAAGCTTATGAACCATGCTTTAAACGTGAAAATAAAACACGCAAATTTCTTCTGGCCAAATATTCAGCTTTTGCAGTCACTCGCGCCCGTGGCTGAACTCAGCCTTAAGGATGGAATAAGGACCAACCGATCTGTTACACGTGCGCCTGCAACAGGGAGAGTGCCACCGGGCCGTGGGGCGGACCACTTTGAACGTAATTTTATGGGCGCCCGTGTCGTCACCTTATTTCTCTTTAATCGGCCGAGGTGATTTAGTGCTGCCAGAGCTTTTTTATTTACTGCTTTGGATGTTCGTTCAGGTTCAACTGGAAATGAAATTACTACTTATGCTTACATGTAAACAGCCAACTACCGTCTTCGAGAAACTAGTGAAAGGTGAGGTCAAAAATGATAGGGACTTATATGCACCGAACTAAAATTAGAAAATAATTTTTCATTACAAAGAGTTTGTATTACAGTAATAAAGGTCAAGCAATGAATCATAATTATATACCTCAAAATAGAATTATAATAAAATTTAAGATAATAACAGAATAATTCACTTCAGAGTAAAAAGCGTAAGTGCATTTTACTATTTTTTTCATAACTTTTCCCTCATAGATATTTACAAATGAAATAATTATAACATTTAATATATTAAGCACCCCACGCTTTTATTCTGAAGTGAATTATTCTGTTATTATCTTAAATTTTATTATAATTCTATTTTGAGGTATATAATTATGATTCATTGTTTGACCTTTATTACTGTAATACAAACTCTTGTAATGAAAATTATTTTCTAATTTTTAGTTCGGTTGCATATAAAAGCGTGTTTTTTTAGTTTTTTAAACTATTATTTATTTTTCATTTTTTAGTTCGATATATCAATTAGTTTTCTACGGACATGTGATATTGAAATGTTTCACGAACTATTTCGAATCTAATTCATTTCATTTAAAGCTTCACTGTTGCATGGGGTTTCAGAACGCAACTACTCCGGAACAAGTTTCTGTCAGCTCATGCTGAGAGCACGTCCGAAACTGCACGCATGCGCAGATCGCGCACCAGCTCTTCTTCTGTTACTCTCCTACAGAAAATCTATAAAGCGAATTTATATTTTATCCTGGCGATCCTAACCAGGATAACGGGATAACTGTCTGCAGATGGTTGCATTACTGCCAGCGGGTCCTGATACGTGTGTGCAAAGTTTCAAAGAAACCGAAATCGCTGGAAATTGGTGAAAATTAAGCTGAAAGATTCCGTTACATACATACATAGTCATACAACCCGTTAATAAAAGCTTTATTAATTTGGGTTGTAACTATCTGGCTATGTAACGGAATCTTTGAGCCTAATTCTTAACCAACTTCCAGCTATTCGATTTCTTTGAAACTTTGCACCCGTATTAAGGACCCATGACAATGCAATAATCTGCAAACAGTATCCCGTTATCTTTTTTTTAATCGCCAGGAAAAATTCCATTATATTATAAAAACAACACCTAGGTTGCCATCTGTTGGCAACATTTCCTCAAACTTCTGCATATTAAATGAAGAAGAAATTTTTTAGTGAGTTGCAATCTGTTGGAAAAATTTTAAAATTTGTTCGCCATTTTGTCAAGAGTAGCAGAAACTAAAAATGAAAAATAATTAATAGTTTAAAAACTAAAAACACGCTTTTATATGCAAACTGAACTAAAAATTAGAAAATAATTTTTCATTAAAAAAAAATATTGTCATTTCATAGTAAAAAGCGTGGTGATAAATATATTAAATGTTATAATTATTATATTTGCAAATATCTATGATGGAAAAGTTATGAAAATAGTAAAATGCACCCCACGCTTTTTACTATGAAATGACAATATTTTTTTTAATGAAAAATTATTTTCTAATTTTTAGAAGCCATGGAAGTACCTATAAAAAGCGATAAATCCCCACAGCCCGACGATGGCAAGAGAGAGGGAAGCCTTTCTGTAAGTGAAGGATCATTAATGAGACGAATAGCTCTTCTTGAATAGAATCAAGAATGCTTAGGGTTGTGGGGGACGCCATGCCCCAGATATGAGAACAATATTCCAAGGGAGGTCGGATTTGGGACACATATAAAGTGTATAAATTAGAAGGGGAAAAATACTTTTGGCTCGAAAGAGAAATCCAAGCTTTTTTGAAGCTGCCGTGGCTATAGATACAATGTGTTTATGCCAGTTAAGGTTACTTTCAAATGTGACGCCCACAAGATTAAAGGTGTCTTTGCTCTGTAAAACTTGGCCGCTCATAAGTAGAGGATGAGTATTTGATGACTCTTTTCGCGACAAGGAACATGATTGTGTTTTGGATGCATTAAAATGGACGAGATTTTTAGCGCCCCAATCCAATATTAAATTAAGATCCTGCGAAAGAGATATCTGCATCGCTCTGCGTTTGTTTTCCAAGTCAGGTTTAGTAATGGGTTTAGGAACCTGAAAACTGGAGTGAAGGGTACTATCGTCGGCGAAACTATGAATGGAATTAGTTGTGGACGAGAGAAGGTCGTTGATGGAAGAAGAAACAATGTTGGTGCCAGAACTGAGCCCTGAGGGACTCCAGCATTTACTTGGTGAAAGCTTGAAGAATGGCCGTCCACAATAACTGATATACGACGATCAGATAGATAACTAGAGAGCCAAGTACAGAGTTTAGTTGAAAGACCATAGGAGGGAAGTTTATTAAGAAGTGCGGCATGCCAGACCTGGTCAAAAGCTTTGGATATATCAAGAGCAACGATCTGGGACTCACCTAGAAACTCAAGAGACTTATTCCAGCAGTGTGATACGAAGGAAAGAAGATCTGCTGTAGATCTTTGTGGCGAAATCCATACTGCCTGTCATGCAAAATTTTGTGTTTTTCTAAGTACTTAAGAATTTGTGAATTAATTAGTTTTTCCATTACTTTACAAAGAACTGAGAGAATTGAAATTGGTCTATAGTTAGATGGAAGAGATTTAGATCCTTTCTTGGGAATAGGTTGAACACGTGCAGCTTTCCAGCTTCCGGAAAGATACCTGTATGGTAAGAAATTCGAAAGAGCCGAGTTAAGATTGGTGCAAGTTCTGGGAGCACATCTTTGGTAAAACGATTTCGCTGGTATGCCATCCAGCCTGGCAGACGATTTCTTGGCGCTAAGTGGAAGAAAGGATACGGAATAATATTAATTTTTGTGTGTGAGACTAGAGGGCGATGGGTACACTCATTTAAAAATTCTCTAAAACTACCCAATTTTGTTACTTACCCTGTTTGTATGTAAACTAGTAAGCTTCTCTCATGCTTTCTGCACAAAAATGTGTACACTTAGTAAGAATCGGTCCTGACAACTGCGGTTCTTAAGGTATTCACGCTGCCTTTAGCTGTCTAATAGTGCAACCTGAAAGCATGTACCTTCAACAATCATCGCATTTTAGCTCATAACCATAACCGTCTCAGATATAAATAGCCGATACCCAAAACCTCCGGATACCGAGTTTTATTAAAATGTTTAAAACATATCAGAAATTATCGAAATGCATGAATAAAAAATATTTATATACCTTTAACACCCCGTATCTTCCTTATCATTAACTTTTGGATATAGGTATGTTTGTTTAAATCCTAAATGGGTATTTTCGCATAAGAAATCTGTAGGTTTTTCTGTGTACCATTAATTAGCGGACACTCATCAGTATCATATGTATATAAAAACACGAATGACTGAAAACTATTCGACTAAACACTATCAAAATCTCTAAAATAAAAGCGAGTCCGAACCAATAATATGTGAAGTCTCTAAACTAACCAAAAACATTAACAACTGGAAATCCTTGCAAAATATACAACCAAATGAAAATGGCAAATTTTCACAGTTTTTACCAAACAAAGCTTCGACAAGGCACGACTCTGTCATCAGCTGATAATGCTACCAACTTTGAACAGAACTGCCAACCGAAATCGTAATTCTCACACCCTCACGTCCCTGACAAAAGCTATCCCGGTCTTGCTTATGTCTAAACCCCTTCTCAATTCCAGTCTTTCTGTGTAATCTTTTCGCAAATATTTTTTTAAAGTATAATTATTAAGTACAGGACATTTTTTAACCTCGTCTACAAATCTAATATTAAACAAATCCATTATTAATACAAAAAATTTCCTAACGTAACACTAATTTTTTCGTTAAAAACCGTACACAATAACAATAAAAATCACACACTAAAAGCAAAATACAAAATGATTCTGTATTGCATTTGTTTACTAAAGGACGCGGATTGCTGAGATTGGAGAGGCTAATATGCCCACGTGCTGTCGATGCCTGAGAAAAATGGCGCTGTTTTACCGACCCATGTGCGGATAGCCTAAAAAGCATAATGTTGCGACACGCTCAGTAGCAGATAAAATGAGTATTTAAATCAATAAATATATGTTACACAACCTAAATAAGACAAAGAATGGTTATTAACCTTCAGTGGTTCCAGTAATATAACGTAAAACTACGAAAAATGGGGTTATGTTTTTGCAGATTTTTTTGCCTATAACAGTTTTGATTTTTGCTTTCTTTGATATTGAATGTTTAATTAAAAAAAGAAAAAATTAAAAAGCGTTTTCAAAAACTCTCTATCCACATAATCGATGTTTAAAGTTGAAATAGCGCTGGTGTTTCCCGATTAAAAGTTGTTACAGGCATCGCATCGAATCGCCATGGTTTAATGAATAGTGTGAGACAGCGGAAGAATTGCTCATATATGATCATGGCTTCAGGTTTTAATGCTTAAGGGATATCTGGACACGGTTTACGAGGTGCTGCAAAAAATATGGTTGTTATTCAGTTTTATTTGCAACCATGTACGTAATGTTGAAATTTTAAAGTTTTTAAAAGCTTGAAATTAATCAACAGTGTGTCCGCCTAAGTTCTCTACATTTTTTCTCCTTCCAATTTATACACTTTGTATGTGTCCCAAATTCAACCCTCTCTGGAATATTGTTCTCATGTCTGGGGAATGGCATTCCCTACAACCCTCAGCATTCTTGATGCCATTCAAAGAAGGGCTGTTCGTCTTATTAATGATCCTTTACTTACTCAAAGACTTCCTTCCCTTGCCCATCGTCGAGCTGTGGGAGAACTATCGCTCTTCTATAGATACTTTTACGGCTTCTGCTCCGACGAATTATCCAGTATAGTCCCTCATCTTGCAGCTCCCAACAGAGAAACTCGTGGTGCCGCGCGTATGCATCCCTATACGTTCAATTGGACAGACCCCGAACTTCCCATTTCGTTCGTTCTTTTATCCCTAGAGTTTCTAGACTGTGGAACCTGCTGCCAGCGGAGGTCTTTCCTTCCCCCAAATCTTCATGTTTTTAAGTCCCGTGTTAACAAACTTCCTCTTACCCTGCTTAAGACAACCACGGTAATGTTAGTATTTAGGCTTTCAGCCTTCGTGGATTGTCCAAAGATAAAAAAAAATTGTGAAACTTTTTAATTATTAATTTTACGAAAAAAAGTTATTCTTTATAAAATATTCTGCATGATCTAAAACCTAAAATGCAAGCATTAGATATTCATTTTTTTTAGTAGTATACGGGGTATCTCAAAAAATATTAATTTTGTTCAAGAGGAAAGTACCCTTATTTTGAAAATATCGAAAATAATTATTAAGAAAAAACGAAATAAAAATAACTGTTAAATATACGAAGGTAACCTTGCTTTTGGTTGGTCGCTTTGTGCAATTGGTTTCTACGTGGTTTTCTAGCTTTTTAGTTTATTTTTTAAAGAAAAGAGTGTTTAGTAGACATAATTAAGTATATTCATTACCTAATTAGTGTGTGTTATGTAATTAATTGGTGATGGCTGGTCGAGAAGGCGAGTTATTCAAGTAGACTGTTAGGAGCTGTAAACATTTCGTTTAAAACCATTTAAATTTGTAGTTACCTTAAAAAATATTAGCGTAACAAGGAGTTGCCTTATTAAAAGTTTTAAAGTCGTGTTAATAAAAAAATTATATATATTTAATAGTTTTTTTTTTGACATTTAACTCCTTTAAAATATTTCTCCCCATGTTTTGGATCTGAAAATTGAGCGTAAGTGTCCCTTAAATACTTACTATTTTAAAGTGTTTTCTTTTTGATTTACTATCTTTTTTAAATTTTATTACATACTTTTTTTTTTGGTTTATTGTTACGGTATAAAAATTAATATTATGTAATTTTTTTATTGATAAAGTTTTCCTGCCTTTTTTTCTCATTTTTTTCGATTACAAAATTCTAAATATATTATTTAACTTTTGGGAGATTCAACTTATGAAACTTGCAATACTTATTTAATGATAAATGCCATTATCCTAAACGCATTTTTTTAGCCAATAACTTATTAATGATGGATTCCATCATCCTAAACGCATTTTTTTGACATAAATTATTAATGACGGATGCCATCACTTTATCTGCAACACGTGGCCTAATAACGGCCAATTGCCCACTTTCGCGTCTTTTTGATACCTGCCAATGCCTTGCCATTAAAGAGTGTTGGCAATGCCAGTAAATTAAATGTACAACGCCGGCAAAAAATGCTATATGGGATCACTTTGAGCAATTTTTGGAAAATTTACTATTAGAAAAGTATGTCTATGACTATGATTATGATTGCTATAAAAATTATGTATTCTTTAAAAATGTTACCAAACATTACTAAACATAATTTTCTATTTAAACAGCGATTTTCATAGATCCAACGCATTTAGAAAATAATTAATTGTTATACATAAACATTTTCACGATTTTCCTAAACTTCCAATGTTTTTCACACTTAGTCATCACCGCAATATTAAAACATCTCAATATATTCATCCGGATTTATAAAACCATAAACAAACTAAATCAAACGTACACCCGACTACGAGGAAATCAACAGCAAAAATATGTGGTAGCAAATTGTGGTAACGACATGCCAAAAGATATCAGGATAATAAATTTCAAGTTGAATTTCCGCCTATGTTTATAAATATTGGTTGGGAGGTAAAATAAATAAAGGCAGGAGAGGCGTTGGAGTATTTTTTTTGTGTTAATTGTCGTTAAAAACGTATTAATGGGGTTTTAAAAACTCTCATAAGTAATTTACCTTTTCCTTTTAAATATAAAAATTATACAGTAAGGACCTAAAGACCAACCAGACAAAAATTCCAATTATAGATATTTAGAAAAACATAAAATTTTACATGAAAGGCAGTACGGATTTCGTCATAAGAGATCTACAGCAGATCTTCTTCCTTCGTTTCACACACTGGAACAAGTCTCTTGAGTTTCTAAGTGAGTCCCAGATCGTTGCTCTTGATATATCCTAAGGCTTTCGGACCAGGTCTGGCATGATGCACTTCTCAATAAACTCTCCCTCCTACGGTCTTCCCCAACTACACTCTGCTCTTGGCTCTCCAGTTATCTTCCTAATCGACGTATATCAGTCATTGTGGATGGCCACTCTTCAAGCTTTAGTGAAATTAACGCTGGAGTGCCTCATGGTTCAGTACTGGCACCAATCTTTGTTTTTCTTCACATCAACGACTCTCTTCCACAACCAACCCCCATTCATAGTTTTTCTGACGATAGTACCCTTCTTCACGCCAGTTTTCAGGTTCTCCGACCAATCTTCAACCCGACTTGAAAGTAAACCCAGTGCGATGCAGATATCTCTTTCACAGGACCTCAACTTAATATTGATTTAAGCCAAAATCCTTTTTCGTTCAATTTAATGCATCCAATCGTGTTCTTTGTCGCGAAAATCATCAAACCATCAAATTCTTTGCTTAGGCACAGGTTTGCAGAGCAAGGGACACATTCAACCTTGTGGGCATCTCATTTGAGAACAACCTCAACTGGCATAAACAGTCGTATCTTATAGCCGCAGCGGCTTCCCCAAAAGCTTGGGTTTCTTTCGGAGTCAAAAAGTATTTTTCTCCTTCCAATTTATACACTTTGTATGTCCCAAATTGACCCTTGTTTTTGTACATAGCTCGTCTAGATCTCAGAACTTGCACCACCACTTTAGATTGCTTTATCTGAAATCATAAAACACACGACATTTAAAGAGATTTGCCTTACATATTTTACACAGAACTAAAGGTGAAACTCTGTTACGAATAATAAATAGAAGGAAAGCTAGAAAACGTGAAAAACTGTCTAAATTTAAAATAAGGACCCGCCAGTTAGTTCCGTATTCCGAGAATATAATAATGATATAAACACCAGTAAAATATAGAAACTGGGTTTCAAAAGGTGTCTGGACATTAAGTTAGTTCCTGGTTTAGAATATTAACTCGTTTATTTTTGTCTGTGACCGGTTTACCGATTAACAGTCGGAAGAATATACCAGGTGGACTCTTGGTAAAAATAGGGCTATTAGTCAAAAGTCGGCTTTGTAGTTGTTGATATTTGTGTCCGAGGCTAATGGGGTCTTTTGTAACACTACTTTTGGTACTGGGATATCTTGAAAACAACACATATCACAGTTTTTGCTTTAAATGTAAATAACGTATGTCCTAAAAGTTTGGCACAAAACTCATTGTCTTTAATTTTAACAAAAACAAGTAATATCAAGGTTTGCTTTAAATAAAAGTTTATTTACTTTATTTACTGTCAGTTGAGATTTATTTATTTTGAAGTTTTCGCTTTAAGATGTCGTATAAATTAGAAATAAGAAAAGTATCTACAAGTTAGTTGGGCGGATACCCAAAGCTGAAATCTGTCCAATATTCAAAAAGTGAAAACATTTCACGCAGAACCATTTATAGAACAATAGCGGAGTGCAGGCAGGAGAATACCATGTCTGGATCTCCAAAGTGAAAAGGCCACGTGCATTTACGAACAGAGGTCAGAGAGATTGAGTGAGAAGAGCAAAAACCAGATTGGAATGTCAACGGAGACTGGCTAGAGGCAATACAGATCTTCCACAAGAGTACGATATCTGGTGGGAGTGAGGAGAAATGGTCTTTAAATATCCCAGAAAGAATGGCAAATTGCCCCAAATACTCTCAAGCGCAGCTTCTTGTATACCAGATAAATATTGTGTTATTAAAACTTTAGGACATACGTTGCCAAATTTAAATTACAGTGTTTTCTAAGGTCTGTGTCTAAGGCTTTTACTCTAGGGTTAAAGCAACGAACAAAGTGGGAAGCTACGGGCCTCAAAGGTTGACCGTAAAGGGATGTGCTATGTACGTATTGCTGTGCGAAGAAAGCAAAGAATTGTTAATATGAAGAATACCTCATTTTTTAAATCGAATTAAGAATGTTCCAAAGAGGGGTCCTTTGCTCATTGCTATAAGTTAAAGATAATTCTGATGCACTTTGTGCGACAAGTAACATAATTGTGTTTTAGTGGCATTAAAATGGACAAAGTTTTTGGAACCCCTAATTTAATATTAAATTAAGGTTCTGTGAAAGAGATATCTATGGTTTAAATAACTAAATACTGGAATAAAGGGTACTATTGTCGTCAGAAAAACTATGAATGAATACGTTAACATGAAAGGAAGTAAGGTTGCTGATGTGAAAAACAATCCACGAAGGCTGAAAGCCTAAATACTAACGTACCGTGGGTGTCTTAAGCAAGGTAAGAGGAAGTTTGTTAACACGGGACTTAAAAACTTGAAGATTTGGGGGGAAGGAAAGACCTCCGCTGGCAGTAGGTTCCACAGTCTAGAAACTCTAGGGATAAAAGAACGAACGAAATGGGAAGTTCGGGGCCTGTCCAATTGAACTGTATAGGGATGCATACGCGCGGCACCACGAGTTTCTCTGTTGGGAGCTGCAAGAGGAGGGACTATACTGGATAATTCGTCGGAGCAGAAGCCGTAAAAGTATCTATAGAAGAGCGATAGATCTCCCACAGCTCGACGATGGGCAAGAGAAGGAAGTCTTTGAGTAAGTAAAGGATCATTAATAAGACGAACAGCCCTTCTTTGAATGGCATCAAGAATGCTGAGGGTTGTAGGGGATGCCATTCCCCAGACATGAGAACAATATTCCAGAGAGGGTCGAATTTGGGACACATACAAAGTGTATAAATTGGAAGGAGAAAAATACTTTTTGGCTCGGAAAAGAAATCCAAGCTTTTTTGAAGCCGCGGTGGCTATAGATACAATGTGTTTATGCCAGTTAAGGTTATTCTCAAATGTGATGCCCACAAGGTTAAATGTGTCCCCGCTCTGCAAAACCTGGCCACCATAAGCAAAGGATGAGTGTTTGATGATTTTTTTCGCGACAAGGAACATGATTGTGTTTTTGGATGCATTAAATTGAACGAGATTTTTGGCGCCCCAATCCAATATCAAATTGAGATCCTGTGAAAGAGATATCTGCATCGCCCTGCGTTTGCTTTCCAAGTCGGGTTGAGAGATTGGTTTGGGAACCTGAAAAGTGGAGTGAAGGGTACTATCGTCGAATAATTTGTTATACTTGCTGATTAGTCGATCAATAAACGCGAGTCATACCATACTGTTCTGAGCATTTGCATGAAAGTGATTTCTAGATCTGGTGTGCGACTTGGAATTTAAAATTGATCTTTTCCTAAAGTACATGGCAGTTAATTGAACCATTGACAACCTTATGCAAAAAAAGCAGTACGGCTCTCCTTCATCTGCACCCAGAGTAGACATCCTGCCAACAACAATCTAGCCCACATTTTGATAGATAGGAAAAATGGTGCTTATATAGTAAGAATTTTACAAATTTATTCTGCACATGTTCCAGTCTATTAATGTAGCAGAAGTCAAAGTCAAAGTCAAAATATGCTTTATTTTCCAAGAAACAAGATCAATATTGACACATATAGAATGGCACCCAAATAATGCTGTTGTAGTTCCATTATGCTTCTAACCAAACTATTATATAATAATTTTATAACTTTAGTGTCGTTATTGTGCCTGCAATTTCTCTTTAAAAACCTAACATTCTAAAACTCTTTAAAACAATACTATCTACATGCGATTCGATTTCTTTGAAACTTTGTACACGTATCAAGGACCCATGACAATGCAATAATCTGCAAACAGTATCCCGTTATCCTGATTAGGATCGCCAGGATAAATAAATTCCTTTATAGATTTTCTGTAGGAGAGTAACAGAGAAAGAGCTAGTGCGCGATCTGCGCATGCGTGCAGTTTCGATTCTCTCAGCATAAGGCTGACAGAAACTTGTTCGGAGTAGTTGCGTTCTGAAACCCCATGCAACAGTGAAGCTTTAAATGAAATGATTAGATTACGAAATAGTTTTGAAATATTTCAATATCACATGTCCAGAAAACTAATTGATATATCGAACCAAAAAAATGAAAATAAATAATAAGCTTAAAAAAACTAAAGACGCGCTTTTATATGCAACCGAACCACAAATTGAAAATACTTTTCATTACAAAGAGTTTGTATCATTACAGTAATAAAAGGTCAAACAACGAATCATAACTATATACCCCAAAATAGAATTATAATAAAATTTAAGATAATAACAGAATAATCTCACTTCAAGAATAAAAGCAAAGGGGGTGCTTAATATGTTAACAAACGTTGTAATTATTCCATTGTAAAATATCTATGAGGGAAAAGTAATGAAAAATAGTAAATATGCACTCAACGCTTTTACTCTGAAGTGAATTATTCCGTTATTATCTTGAATCTTATTATAATTCTATTTTGAGGTATATAATTATGATTCATTGTTTGACCTTTATTACTGTAATACAAACTCTTTGTAATGAAAATTATTTTCTAATTTTTGTCTGGTTGCATATAAAAGCGTGTTTTTTAGTTTTTAAACTATTATTATTTTTGTCTGGGAGTTTATTTGGCAATAAATTTAAAATAACTGGTGTATTCAGTCGTTGCTAACTATTTTGAAAAAGCAAACAAATGGCGAAGACTTCCTCCACAATAAATTTAATGTGATTTATCTCGAGCTTTAAGAATATTAAGTGCATTGCGGTCACTAAAAAACCTTATTACGTTTTCTAGAGTCCCTGTCTATTAAGAGACTATAAATTAAAAGAGCAGTTGCAAAATTAAGTTGGCTGTTTTTTACACGACACTGATGTAAATTACTGATGGTAATAGAATTATTTTATAGTCAGAAACCTGGAGAATTACCATTTTTACAGACGTTTTATTATTTTGGCTTGTTTGTAGGTAAAAGGGACAAATTAGAACTATTTAAAATTCCGTTTGCTTCGATGTACCGAGTGTCACCGACCTTAACTTTTTTATTTATCGTACAAAATAATTAAAAATATCAGTTTGTTGGGTTAATTCTGTAGTTTAGAAATTGGTAATCTGATTTTTATTATCTCTTAAGATATAGAGGGTAATGACAAACAGTATGATTTTTTTTAAATGAAACACAATAATTTTTAATAAAAATTATATCACCAAGAGAGATCTTTCACAAACCTTTAAAAATACCAGATTTTTTATACCCATCTCAATTGCTTATTAAAATTAATCATGCAAATCTGAAGTGTATCAGAATGTTGTTGGGAAAATTTTAGGACAGATTGTACCTTTGAAAATATAAAAATTATTTCTGAGAAACAGGAAGTTCAAAATTAGTTTTTTTCAAATTGAATTAATTGAATTTTGGGAATATAAATTTAAACAAAATAATATTTGGCTTTATTTATATTAATAATTTATTTCTTTAAAGTTATCTTGATTTTAATTAGAAATAAAAGTAAATTTTATTTAATTTCTTAAAAACAAAGCAATGAAATATTAAATTTTCCAAAGTCAGTGGCGTACATTGATTTTCAGAAATATTTGTTGAGGTTTGCCAGACGCCACTGATTAGGTAAATTTTATCAAATTTTGGTCTTACTAAGCCTTTTAATCTATGCCAAAAATTTTATCAAAATCAGATAAGATATATTGAAGATAATAGAAAACAATATTTTAAAAGAAGAGTTTTTTTTTTATCCTAAATATCTTTCTTTGAAAAAATTATATTATGAAAAATGAAGGTACTTTTTTCATTAGGTTTCTAGGTGAGTCCCAGATCGTTGCTCTTGATATATCCAAAGCTTTGACCAGGTCTGGCATGCCGCACTTCTTAATAAACTTCCCTTCTATGGTCTTTCAACTAAACTCTGTACTTGGCTCTCTAGTTATCTATCTGATCGACGTATATCAGTTATTGTGGACGGCCATTCTTCAAGCTTTTACCAAGTTAATGCTGGAGTGCCTCAGGGCTCAGTACTGGCACCAACATTGTTTCTTCTTCACATGAACGACCTTCTCTCGTCCACAACTAATTCCATTTATAGTTTCGCCGACGATAGTACCCTTCACTCCAGTTTTCAGGTTCCTAAACCCATCACTAAACCTGATATGGAAAATAAACGCAGAGCGATGCAGATATCTCTTTCGCAGGATCTTAATTTAATATTGGATAGGGGCGCCAAAAATCTTGTCCACTTTAATGCATCCAAAACACAATCATGTTCCTTGTCGCGAAAAGAGTTACCAAATACTCATCTCTCTACTTATGAGCGGCCAAGTTTTACAGAGCAAAGACACCTTCAATCTTGTGGGCGTCACATTTGAAAGTAACCTTAACTGGCATAAACACATTGTATCTATAGCCACGGCAGCTTCAAAAAGCTTGGATTTCTCTTTCGAGCCAAAAAGTATTTTCCCCTTCTAATTTATACACTTTATATGTGTCCCAAATCAGACCTCCTTGGAGTATTGTTCTCATATCTGGGGCATGGCTTCCCCACAACTCTAAGCATTCTGGATTATATTCAAAGAAGAGCTGTGCGTCTCATTATAGATCCTTCACTTACAAAAAGGCCTCCCTCTCTTGCCCATTGTCGGGCTGTGGGGATCTATCGCTTTTTATAGGTACTTTTATGGCTTCTGCTCTGAAGAATTGTCCAGTATAGTTCCTCCACTCACGGTTCTCAACAGAGAAACTCGTGGTTCCGCGCGTATGCATCCCTATACGGTCCAACTGGACAGGCCCCGAACTTCCCACTTTGTTCGTTCTTTTATCCCCAGAGTTTCTAGAATGTGGAACCTGCTGCCCGCGGAGGTCTCTACTTCCCCCAAATCTTTAAGTATTTAAGTCCCGTGTCAACAAACTCCCTCTTACCTCGCTTAAGAAATCCACGCTACGTTAGTATTTTGGCTTTTAGTCTTCGTGGTTTTTCCAAAGATAAAAAAATATCTACCAGTGGCGTTCGAACAGGATATATACTGAAGACTTTACCAAAAAAGAAATATAGTGCGGCACGGTTTTTTTTCAATAGAAATAATTTATAAAATCTCCATTTATTTTCCAACAAATTTGACCTCTTGCCTTTTTTTTCTCCAATGCACCATTTTCACGCAAAAAATAAAAACTGTTTTCAGGCATTTGTGGTATATACCGAAATTATATATAGTATGCTGTTGCCCTAGTTTTGGTTTTTTTTACGCGAAAACTGTGCATCGGAGGCCATAAAGTCAAGACGTATAATTTGTTGAAAAATAAATAATGATGATTTAAAATATAATTTTTATTTTTGGAAAAAGCAATGGCGTACCAAATTTTCTTCTTTTAATTGTATTTCTTTAATGTTTATATGAGCTCTCTCATATTAAATATACCTATCAATGCGAATCAGACAAAAGCAAACCTTAAGAACTAAAAATAAAAAAGTGTTTGAATCAGAATTGAAGCATGAGAACAGAAACCCAAAAAAGTTTTTTTTGTTGTTGACCGGTGTTGTTTGTCTAATCTTTACCTGATAGTTGTCACAAGCCGAATCAGTCAATTGAAAGCACAGAGCTGGCACAACATTTATAATTAAATACCAGTGATGAACAATGGTCAGCTTGTGTGCGCATACTTACATTTTTATGTACATAAAACTTTTTAAATTTCTTTTATTATTCGCTTCATTGGCCACCTTGCCCTACATACGTCCACGAAGAACAAAAAGTACCGAAATATTTTCCTAATTATACCGAGTATCATGTTTAATCTTTTCTTTGATCGATGCATTATCAGATGGTCATTAACATTTAATTTTGGATGGGCACGGTTGGCGGGTGGTAACAAACAATAATCCTATTGAATAAAATTATAACAATGTATAGGACGATCATATATTTCTTTTAAAATCTAAGAATATTATACAGTAAGTTAGTAAAAGAAACCGGAACGGTTTATTTTCTCAGCAATCGTCAAATATAAATGAACCAAATTTTGTGCCAAGGGTTAACTCAACATAAAGAATTAAAAAAATGTATTTGCAAGTTTGCCAAGTTTATAGTTTTCTCTTTGGGTTAGGGAATTTTAAAATTTTAAATGGACTACCCTATTTTTTCTAATGTAATTGTAATACATTGCTTATAACAACTTTAGAGAGATATGGCATTATGCTTTTCTTGAAATTAATACAAAAACAGCTCCGTATGATCAATTATATAAAAAACGATCCAATCAATATTCGTCAAAATTAGTTCAGGGAAATAACTGGACATTTTCAATTCAGGAATTGCAATTTTGCTTTCCAAGATTCTCCAAAAAGTTTAAGGAAAAAAAATAAACAAAAGTTAATTATGAAACACCGCAAATTCAATTCCTAAATTTAAAATGTTGAGTTTCTTTCCTGTACTAATTTTGACGAATTCTGGTTGGATAGTTTTTGAGATAATTAACTATACTTGGTCGTTTCTGTATTCAAGCTTGAGGCTGTGGCACCCTGTATAAAATAGGTTTTTTTTTAAAGCCAGGAAATACTTTACCCATTTAATTACTAGGTATTTAACAACAATGGATACTGGGTAGGTGTGTACTCGTAAAAATCATGTTCTATATATCCTATACCCATCCTTAAATGTCTATTGTTTAATTTTTTGAAAAAAGCATAATGAAAACAATATAATAATTTTAAAAACCCACAAAATAAATAGGAGAAAAATATTAAAACACACACGAAATTTAAGAAATCAAAGAGCTGTTTGATATCGAATAAGAGTACCTGATTACGCCGCACTGTGGAAAAGTGTGTGGATAAATTTTGATGTAAAGTTAACTCACATTCAATTTTTCCACAGTGCGGCGTATAACCTGTGCAAAGTACCTATGATGGCGACCCAATTTTCGAGTGAGTAAACGTTGAGTGGCCACAACTGAGCTACCACTCTATTACTTCCAACTGATCAAGAGGAGTCAGATGCTGCCTGAAAAACTGCACACCATACTAAATATAGTAACACCTAGAAAATAAGAGTGTGCGAATAATTCGAGACTTACGAATAATTTGTATCGAATTGAATATCAATATTCTATTTGAAATTCGAATCGAATAATTCGTAAATTCGAATTATTCGTAAGTTCCCAAATAATTCGAAAAATTTTGAATAATTCGAGAAATTTCAAATATTTCGAATTTTTTTCAAATAATTCGAAATTTTTTCGAATTATTACGAATTATTGTAGTATTCGCGAATTTTAAAAATTGAGGTGAGGATAACCCGATAACTATCGAGGGTTTTATTTTATCGAAATGAAATTTTGCACACAGGTCACAAGTGGTCCCGTTTAGAAGCCTATTATTTTTTGATTTATTCGGATAAATAGAAAAACAATTATTTACGTTTTTGTAGGAATAAATTAACCGATTTTGAGGCCTATAACTCGAAAACGGTTTCACCAATCGTCATGGGGTTAGTAGCATATGAAAGAGCCTCTTTCGGACTCAAAAGGCCTGAATTGTCTTCTATTTAAATTGCTTCACTTTCTCTGAGAAATTTATAAATGAAAAAAAAATGTCAAAAATTTTGAAATTTTGCATGGTTTTATTTTTTTTCTTCAAATTCTGACCTTGAATCGAAAAAGTGCGAATGATATCAAATTGTTCACAAAATGTACTATAAAATAAAATATTAAACATAACCCTAGTATTTACACAGCGTGTTTTATAAAACTTGAATTTTTTTATTATTTACATTTTATTTTATTACAAAAAAACCATTAGAGCTAAAATTCTCCAATAATTCTGGCCTATAGTCCACTACTAACACTACAATATAACAACATTTCAAGTGGTAAGGGTAGATACTTTTAAAGATATTAATTTTTAAATTTTAATAAAAAAATTGACTTTAACCTAAAATTGTAGCTTTATTTATTAAAATTATGAAAAAACTTTTGCGCCATCCGTTCGATCGTTTAAGTGCCTGTCAAAAACATATTTACTATTTTTCTCTACGATAACTGGAAATGGGTGAAAAATTGGTTTAAAGAATAAAATGACAAAATCTGGCCTAAAAATCGCCAAAAATTTGTTTGGATGTTTAGGTATATCCGACCAACAAAAGTAAAGTTAAAATGTAAGGTATACATATACATAAAAACCTTTTTGGGCTTTTTAAAAAATAGCCTTAATACAATGTGTTTAAAATGTTGAAAATTATTTTATTTCGCATATTCATCAAACAGGGTATTTCATAAATCTGTTACTAAACTTGAAAAATAGATAATCTTTTGCATTTTGTACAGGGTTTTTCAATTTTTTTATTACAAATATAACAAAGAGGATATTATTTTATATATATTTATATTAAAATGTAAAATTGAGCGATTGTCTTCTTCAGATAATTAATTTTTAATCAAAAAGGATATTATGGGTCAGTAGATGTTATGGAATCTCAATTGGATAAAATAAAAGAACCCATTCATATTTTGATAATTTGTAAATAGTTCTCATTATTCGTGAATTATTCAAAAATTTTCGAATTATTCGAAATTTTTCGAATTATTCGAATTATTCATCGAATTTCGAATAATTCGAACATTCGAATTATTTGATTCGAATTTCGAATCGAATATTAATATTCAATTCGATTCGATCGATATTCGCACACCCCTACTAGAAAATAAAAAATATGGATTATAAACCGAGAAATCTCTATTTGAAATACTACCACTCTTATTGAAAGACCCTATATAAGAGTTATTAAAGAAAAAATAAAACAATATATGTACCCTGTAGATTTATATTTTGTTTTACGTTTATTTTAATGATGAATCCTGTACTTTATTTAAATTTAGCGATGACGCGATGAAAGAGGTTCTTCCGTAAGTAAAGTAACCGTAATCAATAAAACGGAAAAGCTCTTGACCAAAACTTAATCTTATTAGCTTTACTTTCAATTAAAAACCCGATTATGATTAAAAGATTACACAAAACAGGTTTTACTCATATTTTTTTCCAGAAAAACGTAATTTTTATTTTTTATTACCAAATATACGTGAGCTTATCGTGTCCAGTCCATTTTAAGTAAAATGTATAAAAGCTAAATCGGTCTTCTAAGAAACGTTTTACAAGATAAACAAAACCAGATTTGCGTGAATATAATAAACTGCTGTTTGAGAAAATTCCACATGCATGCATGATATATTATAATTTCTTGCTTTGGTCAATGCAGTGGTGTAGTTTAGCTTACAGGAAACATAAAACACTACTGTAGACAGTATGTACAGTGCGTCCTATCTAACGGGTCCTAATTTTAAATGTCTATTACTTTTTTATTTCTTTACTTTAAAAAAATTATCCAAAAACAAAGTTGTACAGTGAATTATTAGGTTATTTTTTCTGTTATGAAGATTACACAAAACAATTCTATTTACAGAATATATTGACATAACTTACTTTTTTAAATGGGCCACCCTGTATTTTTATACCACCATTAAAAAAAGCAGTGGCGTACTATTCTTGAAAAAACTTTAATACAAATCTTGTTCGAACGCCACTGATATTTTTTTACGTTTACATTTTTACAGTAAAAAATAAAATGTAATGGTTAAAGGAAGTGTACCAAATTTTGTGAAGATACCTGGAGTGGTAGAAAAGGTATGACAAAAAATGCATTTTTTCTTAAAACTTTAACACCGTGTATTTTGAAAACGAAGCATTTTTGAACATAATTTTATTTGAAAAATGTTCTCATTTTCTTGCATTCTATACTGTGTTAAGAGGAATAGATCAACTTAAAAATACCCTGCATAGGTACTTTTGGAATTTTAAAATATAAAAAAGTTTTAATTTTAACACGCTTTTATTAGATTGGGTTGTATGTATGTGTGTATGTATGTAACGGAATCTTTAAGCTTAATTTTCACCAACTTCCAGCGATTCGATTTCTTTGAAACTTTGCACACGTATCAAGGACCCATGACAATGCAATAATCTGCAAACAGTATCCCGTTATCCTGATTAGGATCGCCAGGATAAATAAATTCCTTTATAGATTTTCTGTAGGAGAGTAACAGAAAAGAGCTAGTGCGCGATCTGCGCATGCGTGCAGTTTCGGACGTACTCTCAGCATAAGGCTGACAGAAACTTGTTCGGAGTAGTTGCGGTCTAAAACCCCATGCAACAGTGAAGCTTTAAATGAAATGATTAGATTACGAAATAGTTCGTGAAACATTTCAATATCACATGTCCGCATGAAACAATTGATATATCGAACTAAAAATAAAAAATAATAATAGTTTAAAAAACTAAAAACACGCTTTTATATGCAACCGAACTAAAAATTAGAAAATAATTTTCATTACAAGAGTTTGTATTACAGTAATAAAGGTCAAACAATGAATCATAATTATATACCTCAAAATAAAATTATAATAAAATTTAAGATAATAACAGAATAATTTACTTCAAAATAAAAGCGTGGGGTGCTTAATATATTAAATATTATAATTATTTCATTTGTGAATATCTATGAGGGAAAAGTTATGAAAAAATAGTAAAATGCACCCCACGCTTTTTACTCTGAAGTAAATTATTCTGTTATTATCTTAAATTTTATTATAATTCTATTTTGAGGTATATAATTATGATTCATTGTTTGACCTTTTATTACTGTAATACAAACTCTTTGTAAGGAAAAATAATTTTCTAATTTTTAGTTCGGTTACATATAAAAGCGTGTTTTTTAGTTTTTCTAAACCATTATTTATTTTTTATTTAAAATTATTATAAATATCAACTACATAAAAAGGTTTCTAATGCCAATTAAATATTTGATTGGCAATATTTTGTTTATCTAATATAAATTATATGCCTTATTACTATATTGATAACTTCACCGGCAGATGCTTATAAAGGACATAAAAACATTTTGTTTTATTTTAGTCATTTGTAGATAATAATAACTTCGTTCAATGACAATCATTAGTAATTATTTATATTTAGACTAATTACTGTCATCAGAGTAAATTGGTTTCGTAAAATGAGATCAAAAAGCGGTTGTATTAAATAAACATAAATTAATAATGTGTGTACGTAATACACATAAACATACATTGTATTAATCAGCGTTGAATTCAGGGGGTGGACCGGGGGAATAATTTTCCCTGAAGTAAAAAAAACCTTCAGACAAAATTTGGGCAAACAAAATTACTTTGGTTTAAACAAAATATTATTTTGCTTTTCTCCAGAATAAAATGAAAAAGTTTATTTAACATTTTATGAAAATTAAAACTTTTATACATTATGTAGAACTATTCTGCTCTTACACAATATAATAAAAGTTATGATTACTTTAAAAGAAATAAAATAATGAAATATTTAATATTAAGTTACTCACAATAAAAAGGTTTCAATCTATAAACAAAGGTTCATTAGCACTCGGTTGAAATTATTTTAATCTAATAAAATAAAATCTTAACAAGACGCCAGACGAGAACTGGGCCAATGATTGAGTCTCAAAAATAAAATAAAATTACTTTGGTGTATGAACGTAAGTGTCAAAGTATACAAGTTGTACATACAAAGTTGTTTTTTTTGGTTTTAAAACTTGAAGGACGTAATTTTGCTCTCAAACTTTTTTGGTAATAATTATTTTTTTTTTGGTAACTTCAATGATCCCCCTGGAAAAAACATTTCTGAATTTAACACTTGTATTAATAACAAACTTTATAACTAATTTTTACTCGCTACAAAAAAGTATTGGGCCATGTGAATAAAGTTAGGCAAAAAGGCAAAAGCCTAATATCGATGAAGACTTTTCCATAAAAGTCCTTAATAAACTTTTGTATTTTTATATTGTTTAAAATCAGAAGCCTCTCAGAGGGGCAAAATAATAATGTGTCTTGTTTAAACAATATATGTATATGTTGTTTATACAGGGTGTGTAAAAACTTTTTTGACAAACTTTAAGGGGTGGTTCTTCATCAAAAAATAAGAAAAAAACATTATATGAACATATGCCCTAAAAGCCTCCTTTTGGAACTGCAGTTTTTTGCTTCTAAAAAAAATGGGCGAAAGGATTTTCCTCTCTATCTTATTATTTCATGTTTTTCCATTTGTCCCGCTGAAAATGATTGGAAAATGTGGTCACTTTAGGTAAAGCAACTGGTAATCTTGACTTCGACTATATATTATACTAAAAATAACGATTTGAGCATACCCAGAAATTATTTTTATTTTTCTTACGCGGTGAGAAGGGGTTTAGACATAAGCAAGATCCGGGGATAGACTTTGTCAGGGACGTGAGGGTGTGAGAATTACGATTTTGGTTGGCAGTTCTGTTCAAAGGATTGGTAGCATTATCAAGCTGATGACAGAGTCGTGCCTTGTCGAAGCTTTGTTTGGTAAAAACTGTGGAAATTTGCCATTTCATTTTGGTTGTATATTTTGCAAGGATTTCCAGTTGTTAATGTTTTTGGTTAGTTTAGAGACTTCACATATTATTAGTTCGGACTCGTTTTATTTTAGAGATTTTGATAGTGTTTAGTCGAATAGTTTTTCAGTCATTCGTGTTTTATATTATGCATATGATACAGATGAGTGTCCGCTAATTAATGGTACACAGAAAAACCACAGATTTCTTATGCGAAAATACCCATTTAGGATTTAAACAAACATACCTATATCCAAAAGTTAATGATAAGGAAGATACGGGGTGTTAAAGGGATATAAATATTTTTTATTCATGCATTTTCGATAATTTCTGATATGTTTTAAACATTTTAATAAACTCGGTATCCAGGAGTTTTTAGATATCAGTATTTATATCTGAGCAGTTGTAATTATAGCTAATACGATGTTATTGAAGGTACATACTTTCGGGTGCTGAACACCTAAAACGTGAATACCTTTAAAACGGTTGTCAAGACCGATTCTTACTAAGTAAACCTTTTTTTGTGCAGAAAGCATAGAGATTAGCTTAGCTTACTAGTTTACATACATACAGAGTAGTAACAAAAAATTGGGTAGTTTTAGAGAATTATAAATAGTGTACCCATCGTCCCTCTAGTCTACACACAAAAATTAATATTCGATCTGAAAAGCTAATGTTTAAAAACCCTAGATACCGTTTTATTAAGATATTTAAAGGGGGAACAATTATCAGAAATAAATTTATTTTTCTTTTTACATCACACCCCTCCGTATCTTCCTTGTTATAAACTTATTGGATATTAGGTATGTTTGGTTAAATCTTAATATTTTGGCACTAAGGAATCCGTGGTTTTCTGTATGCTCATTCATTGTGGACACCCTGTATGCAAAGCTTTTAAAATGGTTTTGACTTACGGAACCATGGAAAATGTTTTGCTCTGCCCAGGTACCTCATCGTCCTGTCGTCGCTTTGATAATTTTTAATTTTCAACATTTAAACCACATTTATGTTTTTGTTTTTGAGTTATGCCTATTAAAATAATCCAATAAATTTTGTTTACAACATACAGTTCTTTTTTCTTTTCTCCTTAATTCTACGCCACTGATCTGCCCTAAATCAAACATGGCCGAAAACGACCCGACTTGACGTCACAGCCGCGCTAGTCAATATGGCGAATGTCCGAGATTGCGCAATCAAATTTGTTCCATCTCTTTAGTTACACCCCACAAGGTCAACGAGCACCACCCTGCGTAATTTATTTAATCTCTATTTAAATTTAAATACGAGACCAAACTAACACATTCCTACAATCTTACATAAGCGTATTCCTTTATTCATTAAAATAAAACAGGTTGAATGAAAAAAATCAGAACGATTAATTTTGAAAATAAATAGACTGACGCCTACAGATTACTTTTATAACTCTTAAACATCTCCTTATATGAATGAATCAAGACAAGCAAACAAGTTTGAAATAAATCTTGCATTAGTCTAAAATTATTTATAAATGTAATAGATGATCCAAATAGATAATTTAGATGTTATTGGATTTGACGCAGATGGTTTAAATATTGGGATTAGATTTACGAAATATAAGCCTGAAATTGATCGATTGTTGTCGGAGGTAAATACAGGGTCCTCCAAATTAGATTGGTTTTACTGTATCATTAATAATTTGAGTAGATATTTATGTACCAAAGAAAGTTTTTAAAAATGTTTTTAAGTTTCCTGTGTGGTATAGTGATGAATTAAAGGAAAACATTTTAAGTAAAAAGAAAGCACATAAGAAATATAAACTTTCAAAAACAATTGCTGATTATCAAGTATTTAGTCATCTAAGAGCATTATGTAAAGAACAATCTAAATCTTGTTACATTGAGTATGTTGGAAATGTTGAACAAAATGTTATGTCGGATCCTAAAACTTTCTGGAAATATGTTAATAATAAAAGAAACGACAATGAAATACCAAATTTAATGAAATATCAAAATTTAGAATTATCCAGTGGTTTGGATATTGTTAATGCCTTTGCAAACCACTTTTCTTCAGCATACTCTGATAACAATAATCAAAAATATATCAGAAGTGACAAGATTTACAATAGTGATCCTTTCAATGTAAATGTGTCCTCCTATCAAATAAAAATAACTGAGGTACTGGCAGCCTTAAATAATATTGATTTAGAGAAGGGGCTGGACCAGATGGGCTACCCCAATATTTTTAAAAAAAATGTTCGTTTGCACTATCAAGGCCATTGTGGTTGTTGTATAATAATTCATTAACTTCAGGCATTTTTCCAGATTTCTGGAAATTATCTTACCTAACACCCGTATTTAAAAAATCTGGGACCAGAGACTCCATTGAAGACTACAGACCTATTACAAAGTTATCATTGTTTTCAAAAATATTTGAAATGCTAATAGCAAACTTTCTAGAATTTAGTTTTAAAAATGTAATAATCTGTAATCAGCATGGTTTTAATAAGGGCAAATCTATAACTACAAATCTTTTGTTATATAGCAAATACATTGTTGAAGGCTTGGAGAGCGGTTGTGTGGTAGACTCCATATATACCGATTTCTCAAGGCTTTTGACAAAATTGATCATAAGATTTTACTGGACAAACTTTATACTTATGGTGTACATGGTTTACTACTGAACTGGTTTAGATCTTTTCTATCCAAAAGAAAGCAAGTAGTTAAAATAAATAACTTTGAGTCGAAAGCTTTTGATGTTCCCTCTGGAGTTCCTCAAGGAGGACACATTTCTCCTTTATTGTTTAATATTTTTATTAACGATGTGGCTGACTGCTTTAAATTCTCTAAATTCTTATTGTATGCCGATGATTTAAAAAATTTTCTTAAGATAAGTAGCGGACAGGATGTTATTAATTTACAGGCGGACTTGGATAGGTTTTATGATTGGTGTACAAGAAACCGAATGATTCTAAATATAAAAAAATGCACATCAATCCAGTTTAGTAGATCTTTAAACGTACAAAGAAATATTTACAGAATTGATTGCGAGCCTTTAAGCCACGTAAATACTATTAAAGATTTGGGGTGTTCTTTGATCATAAACTTACATTTTCTTCCCATATTGAATATTGCAAGAATAGAGCCCTTAGAGTTTTAGGGTTTATTAAAAGAAATACCAAAGATTTTAAAAATGTAAATTCAATAAAACTATTGTATACTTCGTTAGTAAGACCCCTTTTGGAAAATTGTTCTGTTGTTTGGAATCCATATTATGAGAAATATGTTAAAATGTTAAATTCTGTTCAGAGAAAGTTTTTAAGATACATTGCCTTTAAATTGCATATTCCTCAGGAAACAATAAATTTTGAAGATCTTGAAAAAGCTATTAATATACAAAGTTTGAAAGTTAGACGTGAAAATGCTGATGTATTGTTTCTTTTAAACTAATTCATGGGAATGTGCAATGTAGTGAACTGCTCTTTTCTATAAATTTCTATGTTCCTTCAAGGACATTAAGGCATTCTGTTACCTTTCAAACAAATTTTCACCAAAGGTTGTATGGGCAATTTTCCCCAATAAATAGATTGATGAAGCATGCCAATAAATTTGGGGACGATTTATTTAATCTATCCCTAAATAGGCTTCGAAGGGTTATGAAGTCCAATGTTTTATAGATTAAGGCTTCATGTTGTTTTATTTTCAAAGTTAGATTTTTTTAATGTGTATATTTTAAATTTAATTTTAGATGTTGTTTTCTTGTTTCTTAATCATTAGTAGCTTGTTATTTTTACTGCTTTTTAAGTATTTTGGTGGTTAACTAAAATATAAAATTTTAGTCCTGAATATTTGTTAATTAAAAAAGCTTAGTACTAGATATATATGTAGATGCTTGTTATTTAAAATTGTAATTGGGCAATTAACCGTAAATAAATTATCCGGAGAGAGAGATAGTTGCTGGGCCTTCCTTGTCTGTCTTCGCTAGGGAAGGCAAACGCCGATGGCGCGCGAGTCAGACTTTATCGTTTGCCCGCCAAATTCAAATTATATAGCTGTGCTATTTTTGCCCTTAATGTTAGGTACTTGTTTTTGTTTCCTATTAATATAAAATATTGGGGTTTAGTTCAATAATTACACACACCTTATTAAAAATGTCATTTATTTGGTTTTATAAAGATTTTTTCTTACAGATAACCATGTCAATATTACCTTAAATTATCTGTTGAAAAGCACAAATTTAATATATACACTGTGATCACTAATAAAAGTCAATATTCAAAGTCCAAATTAAAGGTAAAACCACAGCAACACACAATAAATCACAGAAAATGTAAACAAACTGTCCAAACAAATGCAGCCATTGAAAAATATCAAACACAAATATCGATTAACATTTCAGCGTGACTGCCTGCGGCAACGTTGTCAAGTTAAAAATATTCGATTCATGGTATATTTTCTTTCTCTTAATTAGATGTGAACCAAAAAAGAACATTAAAGCTTACATGCAGAAATTGTAAACAACTTGGCAAACCAGGGCAAAGCGATGATTGCTCCATCTACGATAGCCTGCCATGATGAAAGACAAAGACATATTTATCGGAACTTGCGTTAAACCAGAAAGAGATAAATACAATGGACAAATTGTTAGGACCAGTTACTCGTCTCATTCTGACTCTGACGTCACTAACGGGACGTCTTTTGTTCGGTGACTTTAAGGGAGGTCAATTTAACGTCATTTTTTCGTCATCTTATGGCGTCTTGGTTGACATAATGTGACCAAAATGACTAAAAAGCAACGTCAATGGGCACGTCAGCTTGATTGCTTGGGTTATTTGTTTATTCCTTTGTGCTCAAAATATAATGGCATGTAGAAAGTATGAAGCTTTTACACATGGAAGTTTTTTTTTCCATTTTATAGTTAAAAGTGGGTGACAAAATATAGGTAAATAAAAACCCTGTATAATGTAACAAATTCTGCTATCCTTGCATGGACGTATCAAACATGAGTACTTAATTGCAAGTTATAAATGACTAACTGAACTTTGCCAGTTGACCCCCGGTAATTGTACACGATTAGAAACCAAATATGGCAAGATTTTTTGCTAATCACTAATCTAAAATCACGTTCTGACAAAGTTACTTTATCTTTATATGCTACGTTCTTAAATTGCCTTGGCTACGTGAAACTAAAAAATATAGGGTTATATTTACCCCTAACCTTGTGAGGATGCCTCTGACTTAAATTTTATTTTATTAAAAGTTTATTCATATACCAAATTTTATTATTTTAGTGTAAACCATTTTGAAACAATGAGGAAAATAGAGTGCCCACGTAAAGGGGCGTAACTCCGTTAAAAGCATTTTGAGTAATTGTTTATACAGGGTGATTCAAAAATCGATCCACGAAACTTAAGGGGTGATTCTACTTGACAAAATAAGGGTAGAGCTTTACTATATATTTTTTCAAAATGTCATTCGTTTTCGAGTTACAAGCCGTCAAAGTTCAATTTTATTTTTGGTTTTCGCCATATTGCATTTATTTTTAACCAATCCAGTTGATATTTGGCACACAAATCGAGCTTTGCAGATTCTAAAATTTTAAGACAAAAGTACTTTTTTAAATACCGCCAGAGGGCACTTTACCTAAAGCTTAAAATTTATTTACATCATAACTTTTTATTTTGACAGATATCTGCAAAAGCTGGGAGCGCCATTTTATAGACAATCAAAAACTTAAAAATAAATAGGTACTCTTTATTAAAGTCGTCAACCTCACCGTTTAGCCCCCAATCGGCATCAAAGGGTTTTCATCAATTTCAATCCAAGTTACCTACATACATACAGGGTGTCCTGGTAAACTCAACCGACAAACTTAACCGGGCGATTCTAATTTAAAAAAAGTACTTTTGTCTTAAAATTTAAGAATCTGCAAAACTCGATTTGTGTGCCAAATATCTAACTGGATTGGTTAAAAATAAATGCAATATGGCGAAAAAACCAAAATAAAAATTGAACCTTGACGGCTCGTAACTCGAAAACGAATGACATTTTGAAAAAATATATATAAAGCTCTACCCTTATTTTGTCAAGTAGAATCACCCCTTAAGTTTGGTGATCGATTTTTGAATCACCGTGTATAAACTTTTCTTCATAAAATTAACTCAGGACCACGCCCCAATTTTAGATAGAAACCACCCTGTATTTAAAACGCTTAGCCCAATTTTTCAGCTGGTTTCATTGAATATTTTTTTTATAAAAACAACATGTTTTTTGATATTAAAATTTTCTTCATCTAGTTAACGAAAAAGAACGATTAAGAATTAAAAAGAGCAAGTTTATAAATTCAAGAACGCAGTAATAATATATTGTGTTCAGGAGTTACTCAGCTTACAAAATAGTTGCAGATAATGCTAATAATGCCAATATAAATAAACATATCAATAATTTATTCATTGAACAGATTTACCCATCCGCATAAATATTTTCTTTAAATTGTAGAGTTTTTGCAACAAACTGCATTTAATTATTTTATCTCGATTCTTGCGAATAATAGAGGGAGATTCAGATCTTATTGTGTCTTTCAAAATTAAAATAAAATGGCTTTCTCGTCTCTTTTTTTCTCTTAATAAAAATATGTTTGCTGTAAATACATACATCCAAGTAGCCTTTTCAATATTTCCAATGTACAGGGTCTCCCTAAGAGAAACCTTAGCAAGCCCACGAAGGCTAAAAGCCTAAAAGAGCTAACGTACCATGGGTGTCTTAAGCGCGAGTAAGAAGGAGTTTGTTGACACGGGACTTAAATACTTGAAGATTTGGGGGGAAGGAAAGACCTCCGCGGGCAGCAGGTTCCACAATCTAGAAACTCTAGGGATAAAAGAACGAACAAAGTGGGAAGTTCGGGCCTGTCCAGTTGGACCGTATAGGGATGCATACGCGCGGAGCCACGGAGTTTCTCTGTTGGGAACCGTGAGTGGAGGAACTATACTGAGCAATTCTTCAGAGCAGAAAGCCAGTAGAAGTACCTATAAAAAAGCGATAAATCCCCACAGCCCGACGATGGGCAAGAGAGGAAGCCTTTCTGTAAGTGAAGGATCATTAATGAGACGAATAGCTCTTCTTTGAATAGAATCAAGAATGCTTAGGGTTGTGGGGGACGCCATGCCCCAGATATGAGAACAATATTCCGAAGGGAGGTCGGATTTGGGACACATAAAAAGTGTATAAATTAGAAGGAAAAATACTTTTGGCTCGAAAGAGAAATCCAAGCTTCTTTGAAGCTGCCGTGGCTATAGATACAATGTGTTTATGCCAGTTAAGGTTACTTTCAAATGTGACGCCCCACAAGATTGAAGGTGTCTTTGCTCTGTAAAACTTGGCCGCTCATAAGTAGAGGATGAGTATTTGATGACTCTTTTCGCGACAAAGGAACATGATTGTGTTTTGGATGCATTAAAATGGACGAGATTTTTAGCGCCCCAATCCAATATTAAATTAAGATCCTGCAAAGAAGATATCTGCATCGCTCTGCGTTTGTTTTCCAAGTCAGGTTTAGTGATGGGTTTAGGAACCTGAAAACTGGAGTGAAGGAGTACTATCGTCGGCGAAACTATGAATGGAATTAGTTGTGGACGAGAGAAGGTCGTTGATGTGAAGAAGAAACAATGTTGGTGCCAGAACTGAGCCCTGAGGGACTCCAGCATTTACTTGGTGAAAGCTTGAAGAATGGCCGTCCACAATAACTGATATACGACGATCAGATAGATAACTAGAGAGCCAAGTACAGAGTTTAGTTGAAAGACCATAGGAGGGAAGTTTATTAAGAAGTGCGGCATGCCAGACCTGGTCAAAAGCTTTGGATATATCCAAGAGCAACGATCTAGGACTCACCTAGAAACTCAAGAGACTTATTCCAACAGTGTGATACGAAGGGAAAGAAGATCTGCTGTAGATCTTTTGTGGCGAAATCCATACTGCCTGTCATGCAAATTTTATGTTTTCTAAGTACTTAGAATTTGTGAATTAATTTATACCAAAATATTAGGATTTAAGCAAAAATATCTATTTTTAAAAACTAGTAATAAGGAAGATACAGGGTATCAAAGTTTTATCGAAAAATGTTTAATTTATTTAGATAATCTTTGATACCTTTCAAGAATTTTAATAAAATTTGGTATCTAGAATCTTTGTGAAATTTTTTTTTGAAAAAATAGATTATTAATACAGGGTAATTCAAAAATCGATCACGAAACTTATAGGGGTGATTCTACTTGACAAAATAAGGGTAGATAATATTTGTTTCAAATGTCATTCGTTTTTTAAGTTACAAGCCGTCAGTAGTTCAGTTTTATTTTTTGGTTTTTCGCCATATTGCATTTACTTTTTTAACCAATCCAGTTGATATTTGGCACACAAATCGAGCTTTGCAGATTCTAAAATTTTAAGAGAAAAGTATTACTTTTTTAAATACCGCCAGAGGGCACTTTACCTAAAACTTAAAATTTATTTACATCATAACTTTTTTATTTTGACAGATATCGCAAAGCTGGGGGCGCCATTTTATAGACAATCAAAAACTTCAAAAAATAAGGTACTCTTTATTAAAGTCGATAAACCTTACCGTTTAGGCACCAATAGACATCAAAGTTTTCATCAATTTCAATCAAATTACCTACATACATACAGGGTGTCAGGTAACTCAACCGACAAACTTAACAAACGATTCTACAACAAAAAATAAGAAAAAAACTTCATATAAACATATGTCCTAAACGTCTTAGTTTTTGAACTACGGGGTGTTAAAAATTTAAAATAAAAAAAAATTGTTTTTTAATATTTAACAAAAATTTTTTTAATTTTACACCCGTAGTTCAAAAACTAAGACGTTTAGGAACATATGTTTATATAGAAGTTTTTTCTTATTTTCTGTTGTAGAATCGCCCCGTAAAGTTTTGTCGGTTGAGTTACTGAACACCCTGTATGTATGTAGGTAATTTAATTTGAAATTGATGAAAACTTGATGTCTATTGGTGCCTAAACGGTGAGGTTTATCGACTTTAATAAAGAGTACCTTATTTTTTAAGTTTTTAATTGTCTATAAAATGGCGCCCCCAGCTTTGCGATATCTGTCAAAAATAAAAAGTCATGATGTAAATAAATTTTAAGTTTTAGGTAAAGTGCCCTGGCGGTATTTAAAAAAGCTACTTTTGTCTTAAAACTTTAGAATCTGTAAAGACTCGATTTGTGTGCCAAATATCAACTGGATTGGTTAAAAAATAAATGCAATATGGCGAAAAAACCAAAAATAAAAATTGAACTTTGACGGCTTGTAACTCGAAAACAAATGACATTTTGAAAAAAAATATATGAAGCTCTACCCTTATTTTGTCAAGTAGAATCACCTCCTTAAGTTTCGGGATCGATTTTTGAATCACCCTGTATACCGGTTGGTGCGTCCCTGAGCGGAACATAGAAAATTCCATGTTAATTTTAAGGAGGTTAATTATTGGCATTGGCTGCCCTGTACTTTTAACAGAAAAAATGTAAGATAAGTTTTTAAAGAGACCAATTTGACAAACCTTCGTATCAAGTGTAAAAATTAAAAACAATAAACAAATCATGAATTATACAATTAAATGTAATTTCAAAGTTACCAAATTTTCGGCTCAAGTAAACCAAATAGACAACAGCCACCAGCAAAAATTTGTTATAAGACTGTCACTGATTTATTGACACTTTTTCTCATGTCAGTGACAACATTCATTTTACATGTGCCTGTTTGGTTGTACCTGAACCAAACATTTGGTAATTTTACAATTACATTTAATTGAATAAATTCAAGATTTGCTTATAAATTTTTTAAAACTTGGCACAAGGGTTTGTGATATTGGTCTCTTCGAAAAGTTATCTTACATTTTTTCTGTGAAATGTACATAGGGCGCCAATCGCCAATAATTAACCCTTGGAATGCCCTGTGTTTCTGCCTCGGGGACGCAACACCCGATATACGGTAAGAATTTTTTGCCATTGTTCTCTAAAGCTCTGCGACTCTGAGCTAACATAGAACCTCGGGAGAAATGGAAGATTCTGGACAAGAGAATAGTGTTTACTCGTCTTATGCAGAGTTGGGTTGTGTTTGTTTTCGAAAACTTGATATTCTGAATCCTATTTCCAATACATCCGACTGGTATTCGAATAGTATTCGAAGTCGTCTGTGTGTTTGGTACCTATTCGGCATTCAACTAAATACTTTTTTGGTCATTATTCGGGATTTTGGATTGTGAATACGGTTTTTTAATTATAATATTCGAATAAAGGTTTTAAGTATTTGAATACCTAGATTTAATAGCTATTTATGTATCAAGGGCGTTACTAGGACTATAATGCCCTGAAGGCTAGATTTCGACCTGATGGGCATTATAGTCTTCTTAAAGCCCGTGGTATACAATGCTTTATGTTTTACCCAAAAGAGTTTTTCAATGACTAATTACATTTATTTATTCGCAATATAAAAAAATAAGTTGCACCTGTACCTGTCATAGGCTGCAAGTAGATAACGACTGGTGTTAAGTTTGGACTTCGATGTTTCTATCAGTTAGTCAGTTGGCATTTTTTATTTAACGATTTGCTCAAAATGAAAGAAATTCCCTCAAAATCTAAGAGAAAAAGGCCATAAAGCGACCGAAAGTCTTTTTGGCAGTTAAATCAAGGCAACAGTATGATCGGGAGTATGGCATATTTGGTATTTGGAAAGATGCGAGACCCAACTTCCAAATAACCAGAAACCGTTTTAATATGGCATACATTTTCAGGAACTGGTAACTTATTGATTTTTATTTTAATACATATGTTTGTATAACCTTGATCTTTATTGTGAGAGAAATAAAATTGGATAAGCAATAAAATTTCCATATTAGCGCATTAGGGCTTTATAAGCGGGGATTATCATAATGCCCGCTTATACGCTCCTAGGTGTGATAGCAGGTATGATTGCTACCATAACATATTCCGTTTCTAAGGTATTACAGATTAATAATAGATGGGTAAAACATAAAGTTTTTAAATACCGAGATTTGCAGTATTCAAATACGGGAATTCCTAGTATTCGAATACCGGATTGTGAATAAAAGGATTTGAATACCGGGATTTAAAGTATTCGAATACTGGAATGATACGAAAATAGTTTTGGTAACAACATAAAGAAATATCGTAATTTTTTGGGTAAGGACCTTGTGTTTGTTCATTAAAAAATATGACCACTGAATGTGGAGATGCTGGTATCACATTAGTGAAGTAAAAGACAATTTTGTCAGGTTGTTTTCTTTAGGGGTGAAGACCTTTTTCTTGGTCTTTAGTATTCATGAATATCCAATCCAGGTATTGGAATACATAATTTCAGTATTTGACCCAACTTTGGTATCTAAAGCTCTTAATAATATTAGTAAAAAGAGTGACATGGTAATACCTCCCAGTAAAAGCAATAATTTACGTATGTAAGTATAGGTTTCGGGTAATTTGCTCCCGATATGGATTGGGATAAAATACCAAATTGAAATTGTTGCTTAATTACTTTATTTATTTATTTAAGTCTTCCGTCGCATGTTTATGCATGCCAAAGTCGGCAGCAGAAAATTGCTTTACATTTATTATTAACTTGCTGATTTTAAAGTATCTTTGATATTCGAAATCCACAAAAAATAATTTTGTTTTAATAATATAGGGTGTTTAAAAGGAATATTTACTTTTAGAGCAATTACGATAAATATTTTTCCAAATTGTTTTAAAGCTACTTTAAACTTTGAAATATACGGGGTTTTTATTTAGATTTTGTCACCCACTTTCAACTATAACCAAAAAGAAAAAAACGACCTGTATAAAAGTACTTTTTCATCTATTATCTTCTGAGCATAAAAAAGAAACAAAGGAACATCAAAAACTCAAAAAAAAATGTGTAAACTTTTTTAAAGGCAATTAAAGGTATGTCATCATTAAAAAGTCTTTTAAAAAGCATTGCAAAAATAGCACATTCGATGTATCTATATTTAATTGTTTTTCAAAATACTGCTTTTCTATGCTATCCACCACAACTCTCTCCCCAGACCGGTTTCGCCTGCCTTACAGGAACTCATCAGTGAGGCTGTATCGAGTCGTGGTGAATAGCATAGAAAACCAGCGTCTACTTATTAGACAAGTTTTATTGTCCAGCGGTAGGATATTAAATCCTGCCGTTGATGCCCTACTGAAATCGCATTCAGTAAATACGAGCATCAATTGTAGCGGGGTGGCTATATATGTTATGAAGCACAAGGAAAAAACACACATATATATATATATATATATATATATATATATATATATATATATATATATATATATATATATACATATATATATATATATATATATATATATATATATATATATACATATAAATAATTTCCTACAGCACTGAGTAAAGGAAGTTATATCCAAATTTAAATGGCCTTATTTCCCAAACTATTATGATAGATATATTAAATTTGGTATTTTTCAGATGTTCATTTGTTTTCTTTTTTATGATCAAAACATAAAAGATAAAAAATATGAAACTTCTATACAGGACGTTTTTTTTTATTCTTCTTGGTTATAGTTTAAAGTGAGTGGCAAAATATAAATGAAAACCCTGTACATAACAATCTAAACATTAAGATTATTTGTTTTCCTTTAATTTTTAACTAAGTGTGTTTTGCTTCTTATTACGTGTCTATTTTTTTATTATTTTTAGTATTGAATCACAATTACTTTTTACAGGAATCACTAGGATTCACAATTACTTTCACAGGAATCACTAAGATTCACAATTACTCTTCACACGAATCACTAACATTTTTTTTTGTTACAGCTTGTAACTGCGATCTAAATGGTTCAAAGTATTCATCGTGTGATCCCACTACTGGAAAGTGCATATGCAAACCTCACTACGAAGGAAGAACATGTGATGTTTGTAAGGTAAAATATACATGGTCTTAGGGAAATAATGTTCGTAACTCTAAGAAGTAATTATTTGCATTATTCTAAGCAAAAAAGTGCATAATAAATTATAATAAAGTAAATAATTAAATTTTACCAAATTTTGGCAACGTTGCAACACAACAGGGATACGAGCGCACGAGGCCCGTAACACCGATTCATCGTATTGTAATATTTTCTATTTAATAACGCTTTCAGTGATTCACATTTAGTCAAAAAAAGGCAAGACTTACGATTGCGTGGCGATACACACCACCAATATCCACGATTATCAATAACTTATTTAAAACGATGCGATGCACCAAAAACAAAAAAACCACACAACATCCGTAAATCCCTAAACTTACAAATAAATCTATAAGTTATCACAGTACTTTCAAGTCTGGGAGTCTTCTACAAATTTTCTTTAGTAGGTAGCCTTCGATCAGGAAAACGTCCTTCGTAAATTCTATCTAGGTTCTTTAAAATTGCAATTAGCCTCCCGTAAATAAAAAGCATATCTTGATACTCGCGTACCAAAAACATCTCTCGTATTAAAATGCACGCACTGACACAGTAATACGAACTATAAATAAAATGTGATTTTAATCCGGGTAAACAATACTTGCAATAATGTATGAAAGAAACTATCAAATAATTTTTTCCCGACGCGCCGGCGACGTAGGTATTCATTTTTTGCCCACCAACACCGATGTCGCGCAACGACGTTGCCAATTGTGTGAGATATTTTGTTTGTATGTTTTTCTTCGGAGAAAATGTATTTAATAAGCAAGAAACATTATTTTTTACAGACAGTTAATTAATAAATTTAACCGTCAGGTCTATAGTCCCCATATTTTATTTATTAACTTTTTTGTCTTAAATATTTGTACATACCGGGTGATGAATCGCCGGGCGGGACATAGGATATCCCATGTAATTTTTAATGGGGTCAATTATTGGCTTTCCTAATTATTTTAGAGAAAAATTCTATTGAAGTTTATTGAAGAGCATGCAAATCTACGTCCATGGTAAAAACTTTAGATTTTTCGGTTAACCCGTTTGCTAGTTAGATGCTAATATATTTTTAAAAATTATTACATTATTATCGCCTCATATTTATGAACAACAATAAAAATACCAGTTAGCGTGACACAACGTTGTCATTTTGAAATTTAGTGCTTTATTATAATCAAAAAATCGTAGTGCGAAAAGATAACCATGAGTTATACTACTAAAAAAGTATTGATGAATAAATGGTACTATCAAGGAAATAGTTACCAAAAGGTGTCAGACATGTTCGCTGCTCAGTATCCGAATAGACCGATACTCGGAAAATCAACAGTCGATATATCAAAAAATTTGAGACCAAAGGCACAGTGATAAATAACTGCAGATGTGAAGCTAGGGAGTATTAAAGAGAAGAAAATGTAAGAGATGATAGAGACTTGGAAATTTTATTGCACGTGGAAGAAAATGAAGGGAAGGTGAGTACAAGGAACTTCAGGATATCATAGGAAAATATTAATCAACAGTGCTCCGGATTTTGAAGAGGCATAAATACATTTCATACAAATATGAAAGACATCAAGAGCGAAGGGATGGGGATGAAATACGACGGCAAGAATTTTGTTTTGACATGATGGAAAGGGTAAACATGGATAGGGAATTTTAAAAAATATTTGTTTTACTGATGAGTGCACATTTACGTTAAACAATAAACCCAATCATCAAAATTACCGATACTGGAGCAAAGAAAACCAACACAGATTTGTCGAAACGAGGAAGCAATATCCACAGAAAGTAAATGTTTGGGCGGGGATGCCAGGTCTCCTGATATTTCGCCGCTTCTTCCCCTGGGGCCATTTAAAAAGCATGATATACAAGGATAAAAAATACTCTAATCTAGATGAGTTAAAAATGTTATTTCTGCAGAATGCAATAAAATTTTAATTTACCAGTTAGCTAATGTAAGAAGACAATTTTATGAACGTCTGGGTTATTGTCTAGCAGTCAGTGGAGGAATATTTGAAATTTTCCTAAATCTTAAGTTTATTCCCAACATATTAATTATTGTAATAATATTAATAATTTATTGAAGCATGTAAATATTATAAATGTCATAAGTTCTTTAAATTTGTTACTCTAGTTTAGTTTTACTTAACTTAACTCGTTTGTATAAATACAACTTTAATCTTTTTACTGTACGATTTTTTGATAATAATAAAGCACTAAATTTCAAAATGACAACATTATGTCACGCTAACTGGTATTTTTATTGTTGTTCATAATTATGAGGCGATAATAATGTAACAATTTTTAAAAATATATTAGCATCTAACTAGCAAACGGGTTAACCGAAAAATCTAAAGTTTTTACCATGGACGTAGATTTGCATGCTCTTCAATAAACTTCAATAAAAATTTTTTCTAAAATAATTAGGGAGCCAATAATTGACCCCATTAAAAATTACATGGGATTTCCTAATCCTATGTCCCGCCCGGCGCAATTGACAGCGTATGCGACCAAGAAACTGGACAATGTCGCTGTCGACCTGGAATAACTGGACAAAATTGTGACCAGTGCCTTCCAAATTATTATGGAACTGTAGATACAGGATGTATAGGTAAGATGGTACTTTTTAAAGTAGAATTGTAAATATTTAAAGGTTGTTATGTATAAACCAAGAATTTTTAATTCTTAAAAATCAGAGGTCTCCAAACTTTTTGTCACGTAGACGTTTGCGCCATGTTTATTAGTTTTGGGTAGACCCTTCATATCACTTTTTACCGCGCTTTCTTTAAATTTTGAGAATCAAAATGGCAAAACCTGAAGCTATTTAAATATGCGCCCATTTGACGTCAACTTGCGCCCTCTTTGGGTAAGGCCGAAACTTTATCCCATCCTCGTAAACCACTTTAAGTATTATTACAGATAGACATACGCTACGCTGATAGATTCCACTTTAATGTCTATTTCTATTTATTTTTTTCTTGGTTTTGGTCCCCTCAGGTCCAATCCACCACTCTCCCCTTCCGGACTATACTTTCCAGGGTTTCGTCGGCGGAAAATCTGGATAATCGAGCTCGTAGCTCCCAGAAATTCCAAAAGAAAACAAAATAATTCAACAATCGATTCAATGCATAAATTGTCGGCTGTCAAACCAAGATCTGCTACTGGTGTTACGTATAACCTTCACTTTCACTACTGACAGTTCCCATGGCACGCCCATCTATTTCCGGCCATTTGAGAAATAGCTCGTGTTCACCACCAAACAGGATACCATCAGCTTATAGGAATCTTCGCTCACAGCGCTTGGGTCCAGAAGAAGATGCCGTCAATTTAGCCCTACCTCTAACCGCCCACTCCAGGAAGCAACCTTGTAGTCCTCTACGCACGTCCGCACTGTCCGGAGGTCAAACAAAGAGGTCCCACTTTAATGTCGCAAATGCGATTTTGCGAATTGCAGAACGTGTTTTGACTGGCTCAATTTCAACCTGTTCAGAATAGACCAATGAGAACACGTTCACAATCGCAAATCGTATTTCGTAAGTATAAAGTCCGTCGCCCCCTGTATTGTGGGTATATTTTCATGAAACTTGGAACGATAATTTATGACGATATGGTCTACATATTTGACACATCAATGACAGCTCTTAATGTGAAAGTGACAGCGGCGCCATATATTGCGGAAAAAACATTAATGGAAAGTGAGGTCTTGTGGCACATCATTTTAAAGCTCTCTACTACTACTTTATAACCCTAAAATATAATAAAGTCAATACCTTTACCCAAGGAAGAATAACTTTTTAATAAGGAGTGCTCAATTTTTTATATTTGTCCGAAAATATAGGTTATGCTTTTTTAACGTCACCTTTTTTCCATAATATTTATCTGGGAAAATAAACTAATACTTTCATGAAATAAATTTACTTAAAAACATAAAAACAATAGTATCTTACCCTTTAATAACGATGTAACGTTAATTTCCCTTTAAAAATATCCAAAGGTCAGTGACCCCTGTTTACAGGTTTTAAAATTCTCTGTAATCTGCAGTTCAATAACTACTTAATTTATCTATTAAACAGTAAAAACTAAACATATAAGTTAAAGTCCAATGACTAAAAAGTAAAAATAATTCCAAAACCACGAAAAAAGCTTCCAGTACGATTGTTAACAAAGAATTATGGGAAAAGATTACGTCACAAAATTGAGTGAACATAGGCTTAAAATTGTGGATCGAGCGCTCCTTATTAAGATCTTTAAAAGAGCGTCAAGAAAATGCCACAACTAAAAGTACCGCCATTTTGTAGTAGGTAGAGTTATTGACTTTACATTCTGGTGTTATAAGGTACTTTGTCAGGAGCATCAAAATGTTATGCTGATTATTCCGTAACAAAAAATTGTTAACGATCTTTTCTTTCATGATTTGTTATTATTTACGATCAGAAATGACGTTCTTTGTTTTATTTAAAATAATTACCTAATTATCTTTCTAAGTTAAAATATTTTTAATTATTTTTTGGTTATTATTGGTCATTACTTGTCCTTACCAATAATATATTAAGTTTATGCGTATAATAATATACGAGTACATAAAAATATAATTTTATTAAATACAAAACTTTTGCACCGCTTCCCTACATTTCATCAGCGAAATGCACGGCTGCAGGCACGTAGCGGTTATGTGTGGCCAAACCATAAAGCTTTACGCGAGTAAGCTGGCGTTCCATAAGGCCAAATTTTACCATTGGAAGCGAAATCTGTCTGCGTAGCGAATATCTATTTGTTGTATCATCGATTCAAATTGACCAAATTTAATGTTATAAATCTTATTACAATTTTTTTCGACACCCTCTATAGTATTAATGAGGATATTTATATTTATCATATAGTAACATTATTAAGAATGGTCATACGGTCCCCAGTGTTAATATTACCATGTTTTTAATATTAAAATAAATCAAAAATAAAATAGACAGTTGCAAAAAAACTACCCTAATTAAACTAAAAGAAAAAACATTTCCATTTGTTTAACTGAAACATATTGAGAGAGTCCAAGAAGGACGCCGGTGTCAATCGAGGAAAAACAAAGTAAGATTGAGGTCACCCCCTGTCAGTTATCCGGCCAATTAAAATCGATCTAGCCATCCATCAGCGCAAAATGGCAGGCAGTGGCGTTCCGTGATTGTGTCATTTCTGACTTTCAAATGAAATCGTAGATGTGGAGTAGAGCAAATCATTTTTAGTTTTTGAAACTTTACGTCCCTGGGTGTGACTTCGTTATGTTTTAAGGTTATATTCTATAAGTAAATGTTGTGAAGAATAGAATTTCATGTCAAAATTTAAAGTTAAAGCATGAGGGTTAAAAAGAATTAAATAATTTAAACTATTTTTTTTAATTTGCTGCCTTAAGCCAAGTATTAAACTTGTTAATGCATGATGTAAAAAATTGAGAATCACATTTTTACTTTACTTTAATTCTTTAACTATAAATTTTGACATAAAATTTAATTCTCTACAAAATTTCCTTATAAAATGTTATCTTTAGTTATAATTATCCGGAGTAAAATTTTGTATTTATCGGTTTTGGACCATGCGATAAGTTTTCCCAAAGGACGTTTAAAGATTCCAAAATTTTTGGTCCATTTGTCCTCTTGTAACACCTATCCTGGGACACACTGTATTTAGGTTTTTACAGAAATTCATATTCCAATATGAGGAGTTCCTGCAAGGTCAATTTATAGACCATTAAATTCCAGTTTTATAAATATTACATAAAAATATTTCCTTATTTTGTTAAATAAACTTGAGCAGCGATGTCCTTAGACCTAAGTTGGAAAAAAATATTTTGGTACTTTTTATTACGTTATTGGAAAATTGTAAGTATAATATTAAATCGCCCGCCTCCTTCTACATTTCACAAACCAAACGCACGGCTAAGCTTACACTGCGGGCGCGTTGCGGTTATGTGTGGCGAAACCTTAATGCTGAAAAACACCGAGGGGACTTATGTCTAAAGGGTCGAGCAAATATAATAAAGAATTATTGCAAGTTGCCTTATTAAGCTCTGGAATTATTAATACCGGCCTTATTTATGTACTCATAATTTAGGAGTTATTGCAAATCATGTTGACAGTACCATTAACTTAATAATTAATAGTTTAAAAAACTAAAAAAACACGCTTTTATATGCAACCGAACTAAAAATTAGAAAATAATTTTTCATTAAAAAAATATTGTCAATTCATAGTAAAAGCGTGGGGTGCATTTTACTATTTTTTCATAACTTTTCCATCATAGATATTGGCAAATATAATAATTATAACATTTAATATATTAAGCACCCCACGCTTTTTACTATGAATTGACAATATTTTTTTAATGAAAAATTATTTTCTAATTTTTAGTTCGGTTGCATATAAAAGCGTGTTTTTTAGTTTTTTTAAACTATTAATTATTTTTCATTTTTAGTTCGTTATATCAATTAATTTTTTAAAAATAAATGCTCCAGTTTATTCACTAAAAAATTTTTTCGCCATTTTGTCAAGAGTAGAGTAGCAAAGTTTGGAATGTTGCCAACAGATGGCAACCCAGGTGTTGTTTTTATAATATAATGGAATTTTTTTTCTGGCGATCCAAACCAGGATAACGGGATACTGTTTGCAGATTATTGCATTGTCATGGGTCCTTAATACGTGTGCAAAGTTTCAAAGAAATCGAATAGCTGGAAGTTGGTTAAAATTAGGCTCAAAGATTCCGTTACAAACATAGCCAGATGGATAGATAGATTGATAGATAGATAGTTACAACCCAAGTTAATAAAAGCGTGTTAAAAAAGGAAACATTTTTGGTTGTTTTTCTTTATTGTTTTGTATTGTGGGGTTTTATTTAACACAATACACAAAGAAATACATTTAAAAAAGCAAGGTTTAAAGTATTTTTACTTCTAAAAACTTTTCGATTTTGTGCTCGGCAGCCGTTCGGTTTACACGAACAGATACGAAGCTAAAATAAGACCAAAATAAGGCACGACCTAAAACCGAAATAAATAAAGCCAGGCAATATCCCTATTAAGAGAGTCCTTATACCACCTTGCATTTGCGCAAGCTCAGATGTCAAAATAAGGCCGGTATTATTAGTGCCTGGCCTTATTTTACTGTGCAATATTTCTCTAATGTTTCAATCAGGTGATTATTAAATATTTATCCTTATTATGCCAAAAAGAAAAAGTGTTTTGGCTATTTTTATCTTCGATACCTATCCTTATTTTCCCTAAAGCTAAAATAATCTTTTTGAAAAAAAAACTTGGTAACCTCTATCTAAATTCTCATTGGTCGCTTTCGATACGCTTTTCCTTATTGGTCATAAATAATGGTTTGATTTGACGCAACAGGATCGTTAGATCTTTGCAATAGCAGAAAGTAATGTTCCCCGAGTTACGAAAAATGTTTTAACAATCAATTGACAATCCCCTACTGTTGAGAAAACTCTTTGCTTATTGTAGAAACGAATACATATTTATGTTTTAAAATAAGAAAATTGTAAATTCTGGTTTTAAGCTAAAAGCTCAAAATCAAATTATTGGTATCAAGTTTAAAAAAAATCAGACTAAGCCATTACAGGGTGTTTCACAACTTACCCGACAAACTTTAAGGGCTAATTCTACAATAAAAAATAAGGAAAAAATCATATAAACATATGTCCTAAACGTCTTAGTTTTTTAAACTACGGGCTTTTAAAAATTTCTTCTCGTAGTCTAAAAATATTCAAAAGACCGCTTTATTTGAATACCTAGATTCACTATTCATGAATACTTTTTAAAGGCCAAAAATAAATCATTCCAACAATGGACCCAGCGATTCATTCATAATTTTATGATAAACATTAAGCCAACAATCCTAATAGGCAAAGGGGGTGAGGCAAGCGAGAAATGAAAATGGCGGACTTACTTTTGACCTTGGTCGATAGTATGCACCCAACGACGTTGGTCTCTATTTACCTGTGAAAAGTGAGGTGCGGAAATGAATAGTCTACCCTTCTACAAACAAAGCACTGCCTACCCATATTGTCTTTAAAAACACTTTCTAATCACCAACAAACACCAGAAAATACACAAAAAACGCATTATAAGCTTTATTTGATCACTTTTGGCTTTCCAAATTGTCAAATGACAGAAACCAACAGAAATGACAAAGCAAAGGGGGCGTCACCCACAAGCGTTTAGGAAAAGTTCATTCATGTTTTATTTACGATGGAGTAAAATCCCTGGGCGGCGTTGCCGGGATTAACAAATAATCACGTATTTTCAGAATTTTGCTTTTTTAAAAAGATAATAACTTATAATATTTGAACATATTTTTTTATTATGATATCTAAAAATGATAAAAATATATGTATTGTTCATTTAAAAGTTATATTACAAAATTCTTTAATATAGAGGCTTATCCAACAACTACTTGTGGTTAGTAAGTTTAGAGTGGAAAATTAAATTTGGCAAACCGCATTTTAGCGCTTTTACTGTGATGTATTGATGACAACAGCTCAAACGTAAACAAACCTGGTCCATACGTCGTTATTTTGCGATGATAATTTCACATGTTTTTTTTAGATACAGAAAAAATCATAATTAAAGCTGTGTTCAGTCCTGTTTTGATAAGGATAATTTAAGGTTTTTTGTAGTAAAAAATCAAATAATACAGTATTACATATTTTTTCCAGAATGCGAACCATGTACCAAACAAGGGCATATCCGGCAAGGGAGGCAAATGTGTCTGTCCAAACTTAACAATTGAAAGGACTGCGAACGATGCACACTGAACTCCTGGGATTCGAACCCGGGCTTGGCTGCAAGGTACGTCATTGAATATTTTGTGACTTTATAGCTCAGCTTCTGATATAGGTACGTTAATTATTTTATGTTTTACCCATCTTATTATTGATCTGTAATACCTTAGAAACGGAATATGTTATGGTAGCAATAATACCTGCTATCACACCTAGGGCATTATAAGCGGGCATTATGATGATGCCCGCTCTATAATGCCCTAATGCGCTAATATGGAAATTTTATTGCTTATCCAATTTTATTTCTCTCACAATAAAGATCAAGTTTATACAAAAATAAATTTTAATATTTGTTCTCCTTCCAAAACTTTAGACTTCTTCGGGACGTATCCTTTCGACTTAACTTTTGCATATGAGACGATGGTATTGCGAAATGTCATATTTTCATGACCATCAACGTAGACCTTAGGGTGGAATACTTGGTCCAGAGAGAGTTCGGACTGTATTTTTCCGACTAAAAATAATAAAGTTTGTTAAACATATGTATTAAAATAAAATCAATAACTTACCAGTTCCTGAAAATATGCCATTAAAACGGTTTCCGGTTATTTGAAGAATTGCGTTCGCATCTTTCCAAATACCCAAATATGCCATACTCCCGATCATACTGTTGCCTTGATTTAACTGGCAAAAGATTTTCGGTCGCTTTTATGGCCTTTTCTCTTATATTTTGTGGAATTTCTTCCCATTTTGAGCAAATCGTTAAATAAAAAATGCCAACTGACTAACTGATAGAAACATCAAAGTCAAACTTAACACCAGTCATTATCTACTTACGTACGTACAGGTACAGGTGCAACTTATTTTTATATTGCGAATAAATAATGTAATTAGTCATTGAAAAACTCTTTTGGGTAAAACATAAAGCATTGTATGTGCACCACGGGCGCATTGACTGGATCGCCCATCAGGTCGAAATTTACTCGACCTTCAGGGCATTATAGTCCTAGTAACGCCCTTGATACATAAAATAGCTATAAAAATTTATCTTTAGAAAGCTTTGTCGGGTGTAAACGTACAACAAAACTAACGTAGCCCAGTCCCTGTTTGTATGTCTACACCAAAAATATTGATATACTTAGGCTGAAATAACAGCCTAAGCTCTGACCCAAGTACCAAAGACCACTTTTGCTAGTGGCTCCCTCCTCATGAGGGACCAGAAACAACAAACCGACTTCCATGGAGTTCCCTCTGCTCGGAAGAATACATCCAACATAATTAATGTACTATATACGCACCACATTAAATCAAGATATTATAAATAATTAAGTTAACATTTCAGTCACCAAAGATTTTGTACAGAGTGTTTAAGTTAATACTACACTTTTCTTCTTTAGGCCTGCAACTGTTCGCACACAGGTTCAATATCACTCCAATGCGAAAAAGTCAGCGGTTCATGTCTCTGCAAGACAGACATGAATACAGGCAAAAATGCAGCAGATGTGCATTCGGGTACTACGGCTACCCCAACTGTAGAAAATGTCTTTGTAACTCCATGGGAACGCTTGAAACTGAATGTCAAAACGAAGAATGTCAGTGTAATGAAGATGGAACGTGTAATTGCAAGGTGAGTAATGAGAAGCTGTTTTTAAAGGTCATAACCACCACCTTCTAGATGTTTTGCATAATTGTACTATTTTATCCTGCCCCGATGAAGAATTCTCACCTGTACCGGTGGGTGGTTCCATCTAGCGCCGAATATATAACCAGTTAAAGTTTTCTGTAATTTTACTGGCCTTAGCTACATATCCTAATAATCAACCCATTACACGTCTTTAAAATATGCGAGGTTAAAAATACTGTCAAGGTTTGACAACCTATTTTCTTTAAAGAAATGTTTACAAATGCTTTTAAATTTAGAATGTTTTGCAGATTTTTTTTATAAAAAATGTAGTGTATTGTGTGTTCCAATGCTATTTCTTTTAAACCATTTTAAACATTATGTTTGTAATGAAAATATCGATTTTAAAGAAGCATGAGATGTTAGGTCGCCGGTTTTAAAATTATCTTGTGCATAAAAGGAAAATTTTTAAGAAAAATATCACAAAGAGTTAATCAGAACTTTCCAATAAAGTTCATGTGTGTGAATATGTGAGTTCTAATTGATTATTTTTAATTTGTTTTTGTTTTATTTTTATGATATTTATCTGTTTGTGTAAACTCTCCTTATTTAAAGACTTTTATAACCAACTATATTTGATAACAATCAGATTTTTTAAAGTTTGCAATCTTGAAATTAATACACAATTAGGTTTTTCTAATAAAAACCATTATTGGACTTTATAAAAAAAAGATCATTAATAGCTTTTTCCTAAAAAATGTTGTTATTATGTATTACCAATTATTATTGAGATAATTTTTTTAAATAAAAGACTGATGTTTCAGATAGAGAATATACTAGGCCAAAAAGATTGTAGGGTAAACCTAAGGTATAAAAACTGATATACAAAATGATAGGTTTGGTAAGTTCAAATAAAAATTTACAGCTAATGCCACATTTGTTTGGTGTGTTTTTGTGACTCGTTAAAAGGGTAAACAAGAGCAATAGTAGCTATATAAATTACTATTTAATAATAACTAAAAGTGAAAGATTAATGAATTGTAGATATTGTTTGGAAGAAACTGAGCTATAAAAAGTAGTTTAAAATTAATTTTATAGATGAACAGTGCTGCACAAAACATAAATATTAAAAATATTTGTTCTAGGAGTATCTATCTATCTATCTATTAAAGTTATAGCTTTTTTTTGAATAAATTTCTATTTAATTTTATTTATTATTGGTTATACTTACATATTATATGCACCAGCTAATATAATGAAAAAACTAGTGTTTGTAGTTTTGTCAGTCTTGTTGTGTTTCTTGGAGGATAGTTCTGCTAATAACGGTTTCGCATTTATTTAGTTGTTTAGACTTGGCTTTACCATGGCCAAGAGCAGAAAATTTAGCGTTGGTCATCAAAGATTATTCCTTTTACTTTTTTTAGCACCATTTAATTATTTAAGTAAAAAGAACTGACATTTAGAAACAAATTGATTAGTAATTTTAACCTAAATTTTACAAATTGTCACAATGTCATTTTTTAAAATTTGTGTAATGTATAGCTGGTTGTCTATAAGTTTATGTTGCTAAGGCCTGAAAACAAGGCAAAAACAGAAGATCTATAACTAATAAATCTACTGCTTGATAGATGGAGTCACTCACCGGTGCAGCAATTACAGGTAGGTTGATGATCATCGTGGCAAGAATGAGCCGTTAGTACAATTCTAAAATCTAGAAGGCGATGGTCATAACAATTAGGTTACAATGATGTGTAACACATGTAAATTATTTTTAGGAAAACGTTAAAGGTTCCGAAATGTAACACCTGCAAAGCCGGAACTTTGGTCTTACCAAAAATCCCAAGGGATGTATGCAATGTTTCTGCTTTGGACGAAGCAACAAGTGCATTGATACGAGGTATAACTGGGATAAAATTCGATTTGAAAAGGAGTTGAAAGCAATGAACCTGTAAGTATGAAGTTTAGGAGTTATCAGAGCATTTAATTTTCGGTAATTTTCTAGAAACCTGCGGCAACTCCGATTTTGACGAAAATCGGGTATACGTGGGGTTTTGGGACGTCATTACGAGATCTGAAGAAGTTTTTGGGAAACGCTTGCCTCGAGATATTATCATCAGACTTGAATTTAACTAATCCTATTTTTACAATATTCCTCTTCTTATCACACAGCTCTGTGATTTAAAGCCAAAGTGGCTCACAATATTTGATTTTCACCTTTAAAACCCCGTTTTCTACGTATTTTACATTATTTTTGCGATTAAATTGCGTAGCTATCGCTTTGAATCGTGCGGCACCATGTACACATAAAGCCTCATGCATACTGGGAGGAAATGCTTCATTAGTCGCAAAGTAATGCAAAATAATGTAAATAACGTGAATGAAAATCAAATATTTTGTGACACTTAATTCTTTAAATCAAGACTGTGTGCCAAGAAAGAAGGGAATATAGTGAAAATAAGCTGGTATTAAATTTAACGTCTGATGATGAATATCTCGAGAACAGCTGTTTCAGCATCTTTCGAAGTCGTGATCAGCGCCCCCAAAACCCCGTATACAAATTTCGATCAGGTTACGCCGCGGGTGCAATTTTCTTCTTATGCGGAACAAGAATACTGTATTTTCAAGATAACGTCATAAATCATTTTATCCAAATCACGAGGTATGGATAAATGTTTGATGCAGACAATAAAATTACAGCATAAAACTTTAAGTAACACAGGGGTTCCTTTGACGAGTCTGCACAAAGACCTTCATACCGCCGCCTCGAGGGAAGCGGCACGCTTTAACAGCCTGTCAATGTCAAATGTTTCGGTATCGGACTGAATAACCGCGTCAGCTTTCTTGTCGGACAAGTTTACCATGTTCTGTACGATTTTAAACTTATTATTCAAGAAATCGTGAGGTTGCAGTTACACAAGAGCGCTAAGTCAATGTCACCAAAAATGGTACATGGGTCTTATGGTTTCAATCATGACTGTAACACAACTAAATGTAAATAAATTATCCGAGAGAGAGATAGCTGCTGGGCCTTCCTTGTCTGTCTTCAAGGCAGGTAAACGCAGATGGCGCGTGAGTCGACTTTATCGTTTGCCCGCCAAATTCAAATTATATAGCTGTGCTATTTTTGCCCTTAATGTTAGGGTACTTGTTTTTGTTTCCTATTAATATAAAATATTGGGGTTTAGTTCAATAATTACACACACCTTATTAAAAATGTCATTTATTTGGTTTTTATAAAGATTTTTTCTTACAGATAACCATGTCAATATTACCTTAAATTATCTGTTGAAAAGCACAAATTTAATATATACACTGTGATCACTAATAAAAGTCAATATTCAAAGTCCAATTAAGTGTAAAAACCACGAAACACAATAAATCACAGAAAATGTAAACAAACTGTCCAAACAAATCGGCCATTGAAAATATCAAACACAAATATCGATTAACATTTCGGCGTGACTGCCTGCGGCAACGTTGTCAAGTTAAAAATATTCGATTCATGGTATATTTTCTTTCTTAATTAGATGTGAGCCAAAAAAGGACATTAAAGTTTACATGCAGAAATTGTAAACAACTTGGCAACCAGGGCAAAGCGATGATTGCTCCATCTACGATAGCCTGCCATGATGAAAGACAAAGACATATTTATTGGAACTTGCGTTAAACCAGAAAGAGATAAATACAATGGACAAATTGTTAGACCAGTTACTCGTGACACAATTAGCCTGCCCAAATTCTTTATGGGAGATCTAACAACGTCATATGATGGCTACCTCAGCGTTAATGGGAGCGGAGGAAAATTTAGCGTATTTCTATCTGGCAACGGCATTTCTCTTAAATCGGAAATAAGCATGAACGAACTTAAGTTTAACGAAAAATTCTGAAAACAACCTCTGAAATATTCCACATGTCTGTCAAATTTCCTTGACAGAGAGAGTTTTGCTGGTACTACAGAATGTCACGTCTGTTGTAATACAGGGACAAGATATGGAGGTAAAAAGAAAAGTCACTATTTGTGTATTTCTTTATTAAATGAAATGAAAATTTAAAGTACATTTTTTGTACATTACAGATATACAGAAACCCTTTTATTAAAATTTAAGTACCACCTCCGCACAAATCTTTGGATCATTTTAAGAAACTTTTCAATATACAACTTTTTCTCAAACAAATATTTAAAACAACGGCAGCGAATCGCGTTTTAGCTCATTTAACGTGCTACGGCATCCTCATACCTTCACACGACAATCTCTTGAAAGTTGTCGACGTTAAATTACTTTTGATATAAATTTAACGTCGAATATCTTTAGAGGAATGAATTTATTGCAAAATATTAAGAGACCTTTTTGTAGCGCGGCCTATTTGAAGACAATTTACGAAGAAAGCTTCTTTGTAGGGAATCTCATATTCTTTGAGAAATGTGTGTTGGTGAAAATTTCTTTGGATCAAGAATTTGCTAGTTTTGCGTAAAAAAAAAAGATTGTTGTTAGAAAACCCTTAGTCGCGAAGTTAAACCTCAATTTTAATATTAAGGAGTAAACCTTCACGATATTTTTTTATCACCTTAAATAATATTTTCAATATATTAAAGAAGATTTCTTGGCCCAGTCTAGTGTTTAGCTATAACTTTTGCCATTTGTTGTTACAGAATTGTGGAGGTCCTTCTTGGACTCAGCAAAACCATATATTCCTTACAACCGGACCAGCCATTCCATAGAAAAATGCGATTGTACTCCAGAATACACAGGATTATCTATGTCAGGACCCAAACAGAGGTTACTACCGCTATTTCCCAAACGACTATGAAATAACACAAACTCCATGGATTGACAAGGCGATTGGGATGGCCAGGCCTTGTGATTGTAATGGAAGATCCACTGAGTGTAACCCTAGATACTGACATTGTATGGTAATTATGAGAATTAGTCCGGGGGTATCAACGTCGGAAAACAAGTTTTTGGTTGGCTGATTTTTTGATGTTGTTCTCCTCCTTTTTCGGGTAGATCGTTACGTCTGGCTGGCGAAAGAGCGGGGACATAGGGAAACTCCATGTAAATTTTGAAGTAGTCAAATATTGGCTCCACTAATAATTTTAGAAAAAATAATTAGGATTTTTAAAGAGCACGAAAAGTTGTACCCAGTGTACAAATTTCAGCTCTTCTCAGTCCGCCAGCTAAGAGATAAATGCTAAAATGAGTTACGAATCTCCTACATTCTTACCCGCCTTGTATTATTAGAAGTTTATAATAAAATACTAGAAAAATTATTTAACCTCTTAATCTCAAGTTGTCAGGATCAATGTCACATCATTCTTAAATAATGAACTACTTAAATCAAGAAAAAATCACTATTATAAAATGGTTTTACTCAGGGAAATAGTTATCGAAGAGTAGCGGCATGTTGCAGCCTATTTTCCCAATAGGCCAATAGTAAATCGACAATAGAACGGACGATAAAAAAAAAATTGAAACTACAGGCACAGTAATCAATAATTGCAAATGTGAAGAAAATCGACGTGATCTTTCGCCAAACGATTTTTTTCTATGGGGACATTTAAAAACTAAGCTACCAATAAAAAAATATGAAAATTTAGTCCAGCTAAGGAATGCTATTTCCGCTGAATATGCCGGAATATGGATGTACCAACTAGCCAACGTAAGAAATGAGTTTAATAATCGTTTGGGTTATTGTCTGGCATTTAATTGGGGAATATTTGAGCATTTGATTAAATCCTAATATTTTCGTCATAAATTGATTTCTAAATGTAGAAAATTTTGTTTTATTGTCTTGCGTAACTGTGAGTGCATCAGTGTTGAATTAGCTGTAAACTAAAATGAAATGCGAGGATTCTTTTTGAAATTCCCGTATAAAATTGTTCAGTTTTGGCAATGACATTATAAATTAATGATCTAAATTGTCACTGATAAATCGATATGGTGTTTTAATTGTTGATTTCTAGAATGTACAGGGTGCATAATGAGATACTACAGATATGACAGAAGTATTAAGCAGTTTACTCTTTACTGGTTGGTTAGAAAATGCTCAAATTTTCATTTTAGGTGGAACTTATTGTGCTCTTTCAATAAACCCTAATAGCATTTTTTTCTAAAATAATTAGGTGAGCCAATATTTGACTACTTCAAAATTTACATGGGATTCCCTATGTCCCGCTCGAAGGAGCTTATATTTATTTGATATATTTTTTTGTAGAATTGTTTAAATAATACAGCTGGATTTCACTGTGAATTATGTGATACCGGATACTACAAAGATTATTCTGGAAAGTGTCTTCCATGTTTATGCCCTTCTGAAACCGAAAATAATGCCGAGAGTTGTGTTGCTAAAAAACATGGATTTGTATGTCAATGCAAGAAAGGTAACAATCCACAAATTTTGACTTTTTATTAAAAAAACAGATTTATATACAACCTGGCAAAAAAATTAAAATTCTGAACCTACTTTTAACAAAAATTAGCTCTTTTATCCTCGGAGTACATTTTATTTTAAGTATGGTAGTAGTATTATAAACCTGACTGGCCCTGAATTCCATTCCACAACTTTGCTAAAGTACGTGGTTGAGTAAGCAATATACTGAAACTTTTCCATACCATATCCCATACGTGTTTTCTGATGAGGGGACCAAGGAAGAATATGCATGCGAACGATGTGGTCGTGCATTATTCTGCTGAAATTAAACGTTGAACCCGGTGAAGTAAGGCTAAAGCAGTTAGTTCTCCCACCTCCTCTTTGTAACGCACGGCCGTCATGAATCTTTGGATGAAAACTAAAGGAAACCTACTACCAACGCATCTTCTCTTCATACCATAACACCTACAGTGTGAGCGACATGTCACTCACCCGAAAATGCCAAATTTCTTCTTTTTCCGCGAAGCCTTTTGGCGAGTTCTATACAGAATCAGGTTTTCTTTGGAAAACTCTACCAAATTCCACTCTTATCATATTTTTTCTATTGCTACTAAAATTTAATGTGTTTATTAAGCACTTACAGCACTAGTGTTGCAAAGTATGATGTCACTCTAAAACTGCTATTGGTTTTGCAAGTGACATATTTATTGTTAGTGACAGTAAAAAAAACTTTTTACTTACCTTAAACAGTAGAACCCAAATTAGCGAAAATCATCTTATTAACGTTAAGTTACTACACAGTATAAGCTTTCTTCTAATATTAAAAAGAGTAATAATAAAATTTTGAAAAATAAAAACATAAACAAAAATAGACATAAACCACAAAACAACTTTCACTGACTGCTCGCTCAGTGGCACAGTGTTGTCAGGTAAGTAGATCAAATTAAAAATCTCCCTCCTACCTTTGAGCATGCACTTTATAGAGGCAGCCTTGCTGCTTGACCGTTCTGACCTAAACCGCCAGAGAAAAACTCCTATAGATCAAATTCTTTCTCTCTGTCTTCGTGTACTCAAACAACTAGTTAAATCTTTTTTAAATCCCTTTATTAAACCTGAGGCTAATACACACTTTATGAATCCACTTTCTTTATCCATTCATAAATAGAATCAGACCCTTCCGACGTTGCCAAATGCTGTCCATATTTTGCATGGTATAACTGACGTTTAGTAGTCGTTTTTTTCTTACTTTTAGGACTTTAGGTTATGCATTTACAATTTTCATATATTTTATATTTTTTCTCAAAAATATGAGTAATTTTTACTTAATTTTACATGTGATGTTCAGTTTCATTAACTCTGTTTTACCAATTTTACCCCACCCAGCACCCCTTTTCACTCCCCGGTCCCGTAAGTTTGTTTACTGATATTTTTTAAAAACGGAATATTTTGGATATGCGCCACTTACGTTTTATTTAGAAGAGTGTCTAAAATATGTAAGTATCAATAATTAATAAAAAACCCTTAAAATAGCAGAAAACCGTATTAAACTCGTTATTACCTAACCAAACCATACAATTTTTAATAAGTGAGGGCCTTTTTAAATTCCAAAATGATAAAAGTTATATAATGCTTCTAGGTAGGTGATTTTCGATGTAGAAATACTGTCAAAACAGTATAATATAGCAGTGAGGAAAAGTACATATCACACTAGTGTTGCAAAGTAAATATCACCCCAGTGTTGCAAAGTTCTCAACTGTTTTTATTTTTTCTGTAAAGAAAAACTTTAATTTTTTTTTGGTGTATAATTTGTGGTCGTAGGAAAAATAGTGTACAGTACTCGTGTGAAAATGACTTTCTTACACTCGTATGGTTTGTCGCACTCGGCTAACGCCTCGTGCTACAATATTCCCACTCGTGTAAAATTAGTCAGTTTCCACACTTGTAATGTAATATACTATTTGGTCAAATTTGATACACTATTTCTATATTTTTGAGCACATTATATTGAGAAAAATACATTGTAAATAACCATGGTTACTGACGTTTTAAACCACTGAAATACATGTTTTTCTTGTGGTTACTAGGGTAACTGACTTCTTAAAGCAATGCAATCCATTTTTTGTTCAGGTGTTTTTCTTAATTTATAGTAAACAGAGTATAGTTGTTGCAATTTTTTCAATAAGTATTATATTGAAGTAGAAAATTGTTTAAACTAACTTTTTTAGGATACACTGGTACAAAATGCGAATATTGTAAGGATAGTTATTATAGAGATGTATATGTTAATAAATGTATACCTTGCGATTGTAACTATTATGGAAGCTACTCGACTCTTTGCGACGTCAGTGGAAAATGTCATTGTAAACCTGGTTTTCAAGGTAACAAATGCAATCAATGTAGAAATCCCAGAGAATATATAAAAGATGGCGTTTGTACACGTAAGTGGAAGTTTATTTTAAGTTTTGAAAGTAATAGCAAACGTTTTTAAAAAAGAATTTTAGGTCAGCTGATGTTGATGTTGTTCTCCTTCCTCTTCTGGATAGACCTTGGGCTGTCTGGCTGGCGGTAGTGGTTGCATTTGTTAGTTCGCATCCTATCTGTCCATGTAATAATCCAAGGTTTTGAAAACTTTTTAAGAAACCTAATTTTCAATTTCTTGTCTGTCAATAGGTTTACCAAAAATATTTTTTTTATTGCCAGACACTATTACCATTTCTAATTATACAGTCTTCTCCCTCTAACGCCAACCAGACAGCCGAAGGTCAGCCCCAAAGAGAAGGAGAATAACATATCAAAAAATCAGCCAACCTAAAATTCTTTTTTCTCCGACGTTCCTACCTCCCCTGCCTATAACTTTAGCTAATTGGATAACTGGCTCAAGTTTAAGATTTCTAAACTACATAGACAGGCATGTCTTTAGGAATACGTATTTTATTTTTTAATTTCTTGTAGCTTGCGACGAATGCACTCAACTCCTCTTCCACGATATTGACAGGCTAAGCAAGGCTATAGATGATGCACTGGACCTTTTTAAAGACGGACTTAATCCACCATGGAAGATTTTGGACGCTTTAAAGACACGATACAAAATGTTCCATAAAAATTCCATTATAAGTACGACAAAGCAAATACCATTTTAAAAACTGGAAATATTGGAGAAATGGAAGATAAGGTTTATAATATGGCCGACAAAGTTGGATCTTTTAGGTAAGTTTTATTAGTAAAAAAAGTTTTTTATAAAAATTGTATTGTTTAAATTCTTTTTAGGTGATACAATGAATCAGAATTTAAAAGAGACTGAAAATTTACAAAACTCTTCCAATTTTCTAATATCTGATTTAAAAACCATGCAAAAAGGTTAAATGATTTAATTGGGAACTTGGATAACTTTGGGAAAAAACACGTTGATGCCAAAGCTGCAGTAAAAAGAGCTAACAAAATTTTTTGGTTCTATTAAAGAAATTTTAGCGCTTTTGGAAGCTGAAGAAGCATATGATAACAGGGTATTTAATTATTGTGAAAAGGTTAGCAAGGAAGTTGGTGATCTTTATGGAGAACCACCAGAATTACCATATGATCTGTTAGATTCGCTAAATGAAAAAATAGATGAAATAGAGTTAATAACGAGGGAAGTAGAAGAAAAACAGCAATAGCTGAGCTTCAGAACGATCAAAATTCTCAAGGTATATATAAACTAAAAGAAGATATCAAAAATTTGACCGATCTTAATAACAACAATGAACTAAACATGGAAGAAATCGCCAATAAAATAAACGGAATTAATGAAACATTTGCAAAACTTGAAAAAGTTATTAAAGATATGGAAAATTTCGAATTTGGTGATTTTAAGCAAATGGAAGAGCAGTTAGATCACTATGAACAAGAAAAACCCGCGTTAGAAGATTTAATTGGGAAATCATACGAACATGTTCGACAGCTTGAGTTGATTGTTAATCAATATCAAAGGTAAAAAATTGCTGCAAGGTGTATTTGTTTCTTAAGATTTATTATTAATTTTTATTTCTGATATATTTTTTAATTCAAAATATGATATAAATTTACACGACTGATCTTGTAAGTTTTTAATATTTAAAAATTTTAGTATGCTTAACTTTACTAAGGACCAGTGGAAAACCATCAAAGCAAGCGGGGCATACGAAGAAATAGTAAACGGCATTGAAGAAGCAAAAAACATAGTTGAAGAAGCCAGAGAAATTTTAAAAAAAGCTCTAGATATTATCAATCCAAAAGATTCTGATAAATTAATTGACAAAACGAATCTGGCGCATGCGAGATCCGATAGGCTAAAACACAGAATTGTGAACCTGAAGAATATATCCAACAGTAAGTATTCTATTTTAAAATTATAATAATTGTTTGCCCTTGAACCTAATTTAAAAGATCTAAAAAAAAACTAATTTTCTTTTTTAGGTTTTAATGCAATTAAAAACAAACTAGAAGACTTTAAATATAGTTTAATAGAAATCGGCAAAGCCAACAACCAACTAAATCAACAACTGTTAAATATGGAGAACCAAATAACTTCTAAAGGAGATATAGTCGACAAACTTCATCAAGTCATAAAAAACAGTTCGGAGATATCCGAAAGAATGAGACTCATTGACAAGAATATTTCAAATCTCAATTTAACAAGTCGATACGATCTGTTTAAGAAGTTCAAGACGTACCAACACTTGACTTCTAAGGAAGGTTTGTTAATCTTATTATTTTTTAACCTTTTAGGAGAGCCGCGCACGCGCAACTTTTTCAGCAACTAAAAAATTGCGATAATGAAACGTATTTGTTTTTATATGATAGCGCGCATTAGCAACTTTTTAATCACGGCAACTAAAAATTACATCTTGATCTATTTTGAAAGAAATTTAAATCCACTATAGTTTTGGATTTCCTTTTTTTTTCATAATAAAAGCAATAATTACTGCTGTCTTAGTGAAATTCTTGGTAAAAAGCAACACCCTAGTAGACAAGTGCCCGAAACACAAAATTATTAGCAACTTTTGGGTTGAAAAACTTTTATGTTGATCGACAAAAAGTTGCTAGTACGCGCCTAGTCTTAAAGTAAAAATTAACCTAAAGGCATAACTGTAATACTGTAAAATTAATTAGATAGATAATTTTATTTTATTGTAAAAAAAACTTTTAAATTTGTATTTAAAGATATATTTATTCAAATCACGCGCATCTAATTAAACATATACTTTTCGGAAAAAGTTAACAATTAATTTTTAAATTACTTTTTTAGAAACTGATAAAATTAAGAATAATATTAACGGAGCAAAAATGAATCTTGGGATAGTTAATAAATTGTTGGAAAAAGGCAAGTACACCAATGAAAGCAAAGCTAAAGATAGGCAGGTTAACCTCGATGCCATAACCTCAAAAATAAAAGACCTCCAAAATAAAGTTTTGTATGCCAAACAAGCTGCCGAATCGGTGCAGTAATGAGTCATATTTTAAGCTTCATTTTTTCCCTCTTTTTAACGAAAACAATAAACCACCATCCAGAATTAGTATGTTCTGCGAAGCATCAGCATTGGAATTGGACAATTAAAACACAATTACCGAAAAAGTTTTTAACATCCATCTCCTGCCATACTCAAAATTTCAAACCCAAACAATTAGCCTGTTATACAACTGTTTTTATTTTAAATATATTTATTAGGTCTATATTGTAGCTTACCTGTATATTGAGCTGTTAATGTAATGTTTATAACAAAATACTTGTTTTAAAATAATATATTTACACAAAAATAGTTTTAGAATAAAATGTTGAAACAGCTAAAATTGGGCAATCTTTTTACAATTTTTATGAAGAAATAGTACAATTCTACAAAGTTTGTTCCAAAAAAAAATTTTTTTAGCTTGATATACCATTTAAAATTGCAAAATTTACAATGTCATATTCTAAAAAACCAAGATATTAATTTATTTATGAAACAAGTGCTCATCACACATGTACAATACAAAAAAGTTATTATTTGTTTTAGGTGAATGTTGCTATGGGTCTTTTCAAACTGTTCAATGTATTACACCTTTCCTCAAATCAAAGTATTTAAAAGTTGGCAATTACATTTAAATGTGCAAACTGCCAGCTCTTTAGGTGGGAGAACAAAGAAGGTAGTAGTATGATTATAAAAGTAAAAATGGAAAAGCAATCGTGACTTTTAAAAAGTGATGATCGAACAAATGAAATTAATACCGAGAAAGAAGGAAACACTAAAATTGAAAAAACACTTTTTGTACAAAGGTAAGAAGAAAGCAGGTCGATATAATTGTTCAATACTAAAACTTTGTTTAACTTCTGTAAAAATATCATTATAATAAACACAATCAATAACATTTATATTTTTAGAACCGGATCGTTACTTCAAATGAAATACGAAAAAGACCTGACATGGAAAAAAGCTCAGATTGGTACCAAACTTTTAGTGATAGACCCCAGCGATGATATTCAAGTTGGTGATGGGTTATCTGCTCAAAATAATGCATACATCTACAAGTTTGCGATTAATGACGATAACATTGGTCTGTGGAAATTTGCTCGGACTGAGGGTACTTGCAAAGGACAGTTGAGGTAAAAAAATATATAAAATTTATATACATTTAAAATATATTAGGACGATTTTTGTTTACCAGTATGCATAAAGTTATGTATAGTATACACAAATTATTAAATTTGGTTTGCTCAACATTATGTTTACCTTACGTTGTTACATATATCAATAATAGTACAATCTTGACTTTCTTTGTCTTAATTTGTTGAGTGATACACAACGGTTTTAGTGATAACTTGAAAACAGTTGGAGATACATACCAACCCAAACGGGTGTATCAGTCAACCAATAAAGGCAATGGAAGTTCAAGATTGTGGTATATTAAAACCACAACATTGTCTTCTAGCTTCAAAGAAACGTTTTTACGTTTAATTTGCAACTTTGTGGATTGGAGCTCTAAAACACATATATTTTTAGGGTTGATTTTAGAGAACTTGAGGGTGCTAAACCTTTTTACGCTGGAGAAGGATACAAGATGTTTGGAACAGCACCACTACTTACTCCTGCTAAATTCAACCTACCCTTTTATTTCTCCACATTTGATGATAATGCTTTAATATATTTGGCTCAAGAAGCAGACGTAAGTGCATTAATATTTGATTATAAAATTATAAAGGTATTTTAGTGTTTAAAATTGTTTTCATTTTAATTAAATTTCTAAAAAAATCGTAGTAGTAATATTATTTTAATATTTTTACTGTTAGAAATAGCTATGATAATTTTAAAGTAAACTTTAAGGCCATTTAAACCATGTATTCGGCAAATTCTGATTAAATGGGGTAATTTCTTTCATTTGTTGGTAATGAAGTCTTCTAACGTTTATGGCGGGTGCGATTAATTAGTTATTCCTCTACTCATCATCAGTGGCGGTCTATTCAGGTGTAGTAAGTGAAGTGCCACTTCACCAAAAATAAATAATAAAACATAAAAAAACCATATTACTATTATTCAATTCATTTTTCTCATTTCTATTTCTTATTTGTAAAATTCGCCATGAAAAATATAGCATATAAATTAACCGCTGGCGCGAGTCGCTTTCATCCTCCGACAAGTGTATTGCAAATATAAAACGGACCGAAGTATACACCTCATGCGGGCTTTGGTTTACGCTTTGACGCTCCGTTGCCATGACAACGCTATACTTGCCGGTGGCCAGAATCACGGGTGGGAGTATAAGGTGTATTGCTTGGTAAATCGCTAGCCTTAAAAAGATAGTATAGGTTTTGGTCGTTTCGATGGTTTTTTACGTATTATTTTGATTGTTTTCGTTTGAGTATTATTAGCGACAGTGATTTTTCACAGGAGAAATTAAAAGACAGTACAGAGCACTTCTCTATGAAATATTAGATCATAATTTGTTGGAAATGGAAGTAAGATTCGAAGATTGTTACAAACTACAATTTCTTTGTCTTGCTGATACTGCAAAGATTTGGCCAGTATAACCTAACTTTTCCCACTGATTCTTTTCAAAATTTATTGGAGATATATGCCGAATCATTTCCAAAAAATCAGCGGCTCAAAAATAAACTTGACCTAATATTTGCTGATGAAAGTTTTAAAAATATTTCATTGCAGCAGAAAGTGAAACAACTTGGCGGAAATAAACTCATTTTTACCGAGGCGTATAAACCTTTTTCGCTAATTTTAACGATATCGTCGACAAGCGTGTCAGTGGAACGGAGTTTTTCTTGTCTTAAGCGTTTAAAAAGCGCTTAAGAAACACTATATCCCAAGATAGACTTTTATCTTTGGCCAATATTTCAATTCAAAAGGAGCTTCTACAGGAACTAATAAAAACTTAACCATTTTATGAATATATAATTGATAAATTTGCTGCATTAAAAGATAGAGGGATTGATTTGATGTATAAAATTTAGGTAAGTTTAGATAGATATTAAGACCTTTTACTTAGACTTTTGATAGTTGAGTATTTTCAATTTTGCTAAAATGGTGAATGCGCTTTTTCCCTTCCTGCACTACACCTGTTTTTAGACCCGCGAGCCGCCACTGCTCATCATATTTTTATGGGACTCAGGTCAGGAAATTTTGGTGATCGTGCTAAAATTAATTTTGTCATGTTCCAAGAGTTGGTTGCTATTCTTGCTACAGAACGTCCGAAGAAAATTTGTGGAAACACTGGATTTTACATGGTCTACATGATCCATTTCACGAACTTCGCGATTAACTGTCATACTGTGTTAACAAAATTAGAGTGACCTACTACCATATGTGATGATAGTTTAAATAACAATGCTAATTTTTACAGAATCCATGTGCCTTTATATCTCTTACCCTGGAAAGCGGCCATTTAAAATTCGACGTACGACACAGTAACGGCCAAACAGTGTCACTGAAATCAGAAGAAAAATTCAACAATGGAAAGATGTATTACGCTGAAATTGCAATGGCTTACAGCAATAAAATTCAACAGTACAGCTTGAAAACTGATCAGAATATGATTTCAACAGAAGAAAAACTTGACAATAAGGCTGTATTCAGGTATTGTTTTTGTGTCCTATAAATAACCACTGGTAGTTAAGATTGAAACATTTACAAGCATTTAGTATGCAATTCCTTAAAAATATAATGATTTATACTACCTACAAAAATGTGTTTTTTTAGGATTAAAAAGGCAAATCACTTTATTGGAGGAATTTCACCAACAATTAACAAGAAGTGCATCAATGCTAATACAGGTTCATTCTTGGGATTTTTAAGTCCAGTTGCCCAATTCAGCAATGAATTAGTGTCATCAGGGGTTACCCAAAAATAGGAGAGGTAGTGTTTTAATTATACATTTTTCGTTTTGACCTTAGAATAGTAATAATACCCCAATTTCATAAAATAATGCTAATTTAACTTTTTCTTTTTTACTTCAATTTTTATTTATGTAAATGTTAGGGTAATATAGACATTATCCTACCCTTACCCACTTAACCTACCTTTCCCATATGGTGTGCCCATGTAAGTATTGGCATTTTGGTAGGGGAGCCCAGTAGGGGGATTTCGGAAGTTACTACAGCGCGGCAGATTAATATACCGGTTGATACCTTGTACCCAATTAATACATCCACCGAATATGAGCCCTGTATACAGGGACGATCATAAAAAATAAAAATATATCCATCAGAAATGTTCGAGCGCGTCAGATTAAGATGGGGTGAGTTAATTACATGCTAAACAGTGTATATTCCACTAATCTGGACAATTTAAGAGTGACGTAAAGAAAGCGGAGGGCTACAAAGTTGTAAAAAAAACGTTATTTTGACATACGCGAGGGTGGTTATTATTTTTTTAATTTAAAGAAAATAATTCAAGAATAACGAAAAATTTATAATTCAATACGATTCGAACGATTAACACAATCCGATATAGTAACAGTATTTTTAACATATTTAAAAGTCTAGCTGCTTCCTCTATAGATGAAAAGGTATACATTATATAACATTTTTTTCTTCTATCATCTAAGCTTTACAGCCCAATATGACGCTCGCTACAGACCCGTTTTTAAAAACAAATACCGAATATGTTCTATTCTATTCTATTTTTTTTTCTTGGTTTTGGTCCCTTCAGTTCCAATCTACCACTCTCCCCTTCCGGACTATGCTTTCCAGGGCTTCGTCGGCGGAAAATCTGGATAATCGAGCTCGTGGCTCCCAGAAATTCCAAAAAGAAAACAAATAATTCAACAATCGATGCAATGCATAAATTGTCGGCTGTCAAACCAAGATCTGCTACTGGTGTTACGTATAACCTTCACTTTCACTACTGACAGTTCCCATGGCACGCCCATCAATTTCCCGCCATTTGAGAAATACCTCGTGTTCACCACCAAACAGGATACCATCAGCTTATAGGAATCTTCGCTCACAGCGCTTAGATCCAGAAGAAAGATGCCATCAATTTAGCGTGAATCTTTCCTTGATCTCCGAAGGTAAAAAACGTTCCTACGACACCTCTAGCCGCCACTCCGGGAAGAACTTTGTAGTCCTCTACGCACGTCCTCACTGTCCGGAGGTCAAACAAAGAGTCTACCGAATATGTTGGGTGGAATTTTTTAAAGAATATTTGTTCACTAACACACTACCCAACTTCAAGAAATGAAATAATATGCCAGGGAACACACTATCTAATACAACCATATTTACAATTTAAATAATCTGACCCTTTTAAATTATATTTCGTTTTAAGAATCTTGCTTAATGTTTATATAAAATTTCTAATTTACACTTATTTCTCTTTTTTAGCTTGAACTAGACAAAGCATGGTTTAATGGCAACGGCTCCCTACATCTTAACTCGCCTCTCTTAGCAGCCAAAAAACTGAATAGCATATCATTTATCCTAAGACCTCTTAACGCTAACTCCGCTATAATAGATATCAAGGACTTTGGAGTTATAGCTCTTTCAAACAGACTCTTACAAATCAACATGAAAAACGGAGAGACCTACTTGACTCGAAAAGAAACAGCTCTTAATATAAACGACTACAATGTTGTCTCTCTAACATTTAAGAAGGACAAGATAAGTTTGACTGTTAATGGAGAAGATCAAATAATTTATAAAAATAAAATTGATGATAATTTGGAGGTAGATACGGTGGAGATAACTATGGGAAGCGCTCCCAACTTTAATTCATTTTATGGAGGAATAAGTGATATTAATGTAAACAATGAGTAAGTTCAGGCATTTTTGATGTATTCGCTGTTATTTACACGCTTTTTTAGAAATCTCAAGTTCAGCTTCAAAACTGTTACAAGTTTCTCAAATGTCGAAATAGGCCGTGAAGACCCATTAGTTAGACAAACACGTTTAGTCACACTAAAAGGCCTAATGAGCCCTGCCAATGTAAATATGTCAAACACCATGCAGAACACTGAGCGATGTGCCACCACAGCTAACTATGTGACAGATCCGACAGCTGTTAACTTTGGCGACAAGCCCAATAGCTACATAAAGATCAAAACGTCATTCTGGAAGAAGGATTTCAAGCTAGAATTTGAATTTAGAACGTTGTATCCAATTGGAATGCTTTTTATTTCAGCTGTAAGTTCAATTGTTTATACACGTCTTGCCAGCTTAATGCTATCAATTGAAATGCAGTGTGTTGAACACTAGCCGGTAGAGAATAGACAGGGAACACACAAATTGAATATTACACGCATTGGCAAAAATCATTCGTTGTAATTTCGAAATGGCACAACGTATTATTATTATATAGAATTTGATTATCAAAGAAAAAACTCAAAAAGTATCCAACCTTTGTTTTTAAATTTATTTTTCATTTTATTTTTAGGGAAGCACTTTACAACCACACTACAACCTACTAGAACTCAAAGATGGCAAATTAACATTCTACGTAAAGGGCAAAAGAAAGGCAGCGAAAAATTGGCCACTAATTTTCCCTAAAAGAGTAAACGATGGGGAATGGCATAGTGTAAAGATTGTCAAAAAGAATGGAAAAAACTGTCGATGTCATTGGACGGTGAATCCAGAAAGCCAGTGAGAATGCCCAAGACAGCTGTCAGAAATGAAATATTTTTGGGTGGAGTACCCAATGACTATACGGATTATAGAGAACTGGTAAGAATTATCACTATAGGATAAATAAAAACTGTATATTAAACCATTCAAAGGTTGTATTAATAATCTGAAGATAAATGAAGAGACTAAATTGCTAGGGAAAAATACAAATGATGTAATTTACAGCAACATCAGACAATGCTTTCCAAGGATAGAGGAAGGAGCATATTTTAGTGGAGATGCATATGCTATTTATAGTAAGTTCTTTTTCTTATTTAATAAAAATACTTTAAATTAAGCATTTTAAAAATCGAACTATATTATTGTAAATAAAACTGCAATAAAAATATTTAAAAAACGCAAGAACTCGCTTTGGTACACACTATTAAGCCTGATTTATAGTTTCAGTAACGTAAGACTTAAGACTTAAAACTTCAGCGTTAAGACGTAAGAAGTAAGCAGTAATGACAAGTCAATTTATAGTTCCTTAATTTAAAGTATCTCCTTAAGTTTTTTAGGTTATGAATATTGTTGTTGTCATTTTAAAAAATGTATTTTATAAAATATAATTTAGGTAGATTCGCTCTATGCTGTTTACAAAGGACATCAACGACAACAAAAATAAAATTTAATGTAAAATGGCCCATAAATAACCAAAAATGTAAACATGAGGTTGCCGATTATCGGCGAAAACGACCGATGTCAACCGAGCCGTAAGACTTAAGACTTAAGAAATAAAAATAAACCATTTCTTACTTCTTACGTCTTACGGCTTAATTCTTACTGCTTAAGTTTTTGGCACTATAAATTATCAGGTTACTTGTCACATGTTCATTTTTCTTACGGCTTAACGTTAAGTCTTAAGTCTTACGTTACTGAAACTATAAATCAGGCTTTAATCTTGATGACAATACAATATAATATATTCTTTATGATTGTAAATCAAAGATGGCCGCTGATACAAAATTGCGGATTATATATTACTGCACTACAACCTTAATATGGGTATCAAATGAAAGAGCTTGATTAGTAAAATAGAGCTCACTATGAAAAAAATTAAAATCTAAGATGGCTGCCGCCACAAAATAGCGAGTTACATATTTTCTTTAACTACCTCAATATAAAATCGTTGGTTATAGTTCTGGTTAGTTATAGTAAGACAATTAATGAACTTAATAGAATATGAAGTAATAACTAAAAAAAACTAAAACTTAAAAATAAAGTACCTATATAAAAAAATGTTAAACGGTTTTATTGTACTAAAAGCTAAAAATAATTCGGTAAGTCTTAGCTAGCAGATCGAACCAATCTTCTCATCAATCTGGGGTACTGTTTAGACTGTTTAATAAAATCGTTGGGCACTTGGGAAATTTCGATCATAATATTTACTCTGGATACACAACGCCCAACGGTTTTATTATTTGTTTGATTAATACCCCAGATTGATGAGAAGATTGGTACGATCTGGTAGGTAGGACTTACCGAATTATTTTTTAGCTTTTAGTACAATAAAACCGTTTAACATAAAAATTTCAATCAAGAGATCCAATTTGTTCAACAGTGAATAGAAATTATAAAAAGAATTTTTGTTTTGAATTAAAGCAGTAGCGTAACATATTTTTCTTTATTTCCTTTTTAAAATCAGCTAAGGATTCACACCCTTAACAAACAACATCTTATTTTAAAACACCCTATAAAAATAACTTTTTTTTCCAGAAGAAGGTTTCCGAATTAACAAAATCCTAGAATTAGGCTTCGAATTCCGGACTGCAGAACAAAATGGCATACTGCTCAGCGTGTCAAACGAAGGCAATTACCCCGCCCTATCAGTAGAACTACAAAATGGCGCCGTTGTTATGACAATAGATCTAGGAAATGGCCTCCAGTCAAACGTAACAAACAATTTGGATTCAGACTTTGCCTTGTGCAATAATATGTGAGCACAAAGTGTCCGCTATGTACTCTAGCTCAGAGCTGACAGTTAATATTGATGGTATTAGAAAAGTTGGGTGCAAAGCGATGTTAATTCGCTGATGGATGAGATTGATGCGCCACTGTATATTGGAGGTTTACCGGGTAAGTACCAGTAATAATTAAAGAAAGGTCAGGTTGAGAACACCCAGTATAAAAATTAATCAGCAAAAATACGAAAGAATGACACAAAGAACAATCTTCTTTTATAATGTTCTTAGCAAACTGCTTTTTAGAGATAAATTACTGACTACATAGAATCAGCAGCAGTATTGAATGTTCTTATCAAACACCTTTTAGCTATAAATCAATGACTACATAAAACCGGTATTTGTCTAGAAACTGTCTACAACTTTTTTTTTTTTGGGGGGCGCTGATCACCAATCTGAAAGAATTTTTAGTCGGAAACGTTTTGTTTCCGAGATATCCATCATCAAAGTTGGTATTTGAACTAACCTCATTTTCACTATTTTCCCATTCTTTTTGCACACAGTTCTTAATTCAAAGCTAAAGTAGCCCACAACATTTGATTTTTTACTTTTATCTACAGGTTTGGTGAGTTGAATCTAACGGATTGCGTTTTAATGTATTAGACACTAATAGATAGAGAGTAGACAGAGAACGACTGCATAGGTAACCGCCCACCGATAGCGACGGCGATTCCCCGTACTGCTCGGGTCCGCTCGATGTAAATGTAAATTTCGGCTGCCTCGCAGTGCACTTTAGCAAGCGCTTGAGATGGGTAGGTCAGCCTCAAATAAAGTATGGAAATTTCACGCGCTCAAAACGGCTCGACAACTTCTTCTGCACTCTTCGCACGACAATACCATTTAATGATATTAATCTTTTGTTCAAGAGTAAAGACCATTTTTACTTTATTACTGTATCCGTCCCAAAGGTTAAAATAAATTGTAAACATGATCGGCTAACACGTACTTGGTATGCGAAGAATTGCAACCCAACTTTGACCGGACTGATAAGCAACGACGACGCGATAGCCGCACAGGGTGGAGCCAAGTTTCTCGCTCTACTCCGTCTTTTCTACACATTGCCCAAAATCATATTCGAAACTTTTCAAGCGCCGAACGTGTATGTATTTTACACCTTTTATCAAATAAATTGCGAAGGTTTTCTTTAAAATCGCAGCAAGTAATGCACACACTGCTTCGGTGCATCCACCATAATTTGTTACGATTGAAAGCTAAGCTATTTAATGACACAAAAACTATCTTTTATCCCAATGTTCTTATCAAACTGCTTTTTAGAAAAAATAAATTACTGACTACATAAGATCAGTAGCAGTACTGAATGTTGTTTTCAAACTGTTTTTTAGATAAGTCACTAATTATACAAGATCAGCAGCAATACTGAATGTTCTTATTATGCATTTTAGAGATAAGTCCCAGAATACATCAGATCAGTAACAGTACTGCCTGTTCTTATCAAAGTGCTTTTTAGAGATAATAATTCACTAATCACACAAGGTCAGCAGCACTTCTAAATGTTTTATTTAAGCTGCATTTTAGAGATAAGTCCCTAACTACATACGATTTTCAGCAGTGCTAAATGTTCTTATCAAACTGCTTTTTAGAGATAAATCACCGACTACATAAGATCAGAAGCAGTACTGAATGTTTTTAAAAGACTGCATTTTAGACCTAAGTCACTAACTACATAAATCATCGACTACATAAGATAGGCAGCTCTACTGAATGTTTTTATCAAACAGCTTTTTAAAGATAAGTTAATGACTGCAGAAGATCAGGAGCAGTATTAAATGTTTTTATTAAACTTCATTTTAGACATAAGTCCCTAACTACATAAGATCAGTAGCAATACTAAATTTTCTTATCTAACTACTTTTTAGAGATAATGTTGTGACTACATAAGATCTGCCGCAGTACTGAATGTTCTTATGTGCGCTTTTTAGAGATACTTACTGACTAAATGAAATGTATATTTATTTTATATTTTTATTTAAATTGTTTTTAATATTCAATATGTTATTTACTTTCAGTACCAAATTCTGCACTTTTTTGTATTTATGCTGAATTCGGTACTTATCCACCTATTTTTGTTAATAAACAATAATAATAATATTAAAATTTTCCTTTTAGATAATGCAGCTGTTGGAACGTTAAAAACAAGGGAAAACTTTAAAGGTTGCATACGAAAATTAACTATCCAAAATGAACTAAAAGATTGGTCAGAAATGGAAGAACTGAATAGCGTCCTTTGAATTCATGTCCTGTTGTACCTGTAGCAAAAATTAAGAAAAATATAGTTTATACTGAAATTTTAGAAAATCCTTTCTATATACAAAACTAAATAATGTTGTCAGTGATAAAGGAGGTTTAGATAAGTCATAATTTCATATCAAAAATTATTTTCGGCTTTCTTTTAGTTTACAAAAATGGACCCATGATGAGGTTTTATAAATATAAGTATCAAGGTCATCAAAAATAATAAAAATCGATGATTTTTTACTTTACTATTAAAAAAAAAAAACATTTACTCTTATGCTGTTTACTTTTCTTAACCTCCTGATTATTTGTAAATACTGGGGTGCATCGCAACACTGGCCATAGGAAATCCCATGTTAATTTTGATACCTTCAAATATTGGCTCCCTATTGAGCGGCAACTCCGATTTTAACTGAAATTTGATATACGGGGTTTTATGGGGCGCTGATCACGAATCCGAAAGATTTTTTAGCGGAAACGTTTCATTCTCGAGATATTCATCATCAAAGTTCAAATTTGAACTAAGCTTATTTTCACTATATTCCCCCTTCTTTTGCACATAATTCTTGATTTAAAGCTAAAGTGTCACACAATATTTGATTTTCACCTTTTAAAGCCGTTTTCTACGTTTTTACATTATTTTTGCATTAAATTGCGTGGCTTTTCTTTGATAATGCGGCAACCATACACATAGGGCTTCATGGCACACTGGGATTGGAAATGATTCAAAGTATAGCTATGCAATTTAATCGCAAAAATAATGTAAAATACGTAAAAAACGGGGTTTTAAAAGGTAAAATTAAATATTCTGTGCCACTTGGTTTAAATCACGTATTGTGCAAAAGAAATATTGTAAAAATAGGATTACAACTTCGAGAAGCTACATCAAGTTTAGGCTTTTGGAGTAAGACCTATTACTTTATTAACTGGATTGAAAAGTGAAAAGTATGTAAAAATGTTGAACACAACGGAGCATAATTCAGGCAATTTTGTAATTAAACTAAATAAAAATAAATTATGTATATTTTCTTTAATATTTAACTAGTTATTATGTATTAATATAGAGTTATTTATAATAAAATGATGTTGTTAATTTTGTTTTGATTTGCAGACATAGCCTTCTATACAAAAATGATAAATTTTACAATGTAAAAAATTTTCCTTTTTTAAAAAAATAAATATGGACTATTATATATTTTTGAAAAACGTGTAAGAGCGAAAAAGATAAAAATAATATATAAAAGTTATCCCATTTAAAAACATAAGTTTGGTCGTAACTCAAACAAAACTTTTGAAAAAACTACGCCAATGATTCTACGTAAAAAACTCTATAACAATCCATTTTCACTTTGACGAAAAGTTACCAAATAATCGAGATACAGGGGACCGATCAAAAATGACAAATTTTCAAAATCGCCCCTGTATGTCAGAAACAAAGGGGGGGTTATGAAAGTACCTTCGTTTGCGGCAATGTAAGTTTCATAAAAAAATAGGACAGTAAGCCACGCAAACCCCATCTTTCTATCTTTTATAGTAAGGGAGCTGGTATGTGAAAACACACGAAAACTGGACACCCTTGTACTACAGGGTGGCTCGAATTCGACGCTCATCATTGGGATTTCGGAAACCGTAAGAGATACAGGATCGGTTAAATGGAGGCAAAGTTGCGCAATTTGATGCTCAATAAAATGCCGTTTTGCGTTTTTAAAAAATTCCGAGTACTTCCGAAGATATTCGAAAAAACCGGAATTTTCAATTTTGGTTTCTATTGTTTCCTGGCTATATTTGTTAAGATAACTTAAAATGGAAAACACGTTTTCATGGCAACTTTTTCTGCTCTATAATTCAGTGTGATTAAATATTGAATCTGACGTTTCGGCTTCTGGCGACCATCATCAACTTAATTTTTTTAAATACGGACCTGATATTTTTTCAATTTAAGTAAATCCTTTCATCACTCTTAAAACACTATATATCGCCACTTTGATATTTGCCGACGTTTCGTACAGAAAAATTCCATCACCAGAATATTGCATATTTATTTAACCATAATACGGCCCTGAACTACATTTTAGGTAAGAAGGTAAAAAGAATAAACTTATTACATATTCGTAATCTTTTTATTGCAACTCATTGATATCTAACAGCGGAAATTACTTTATTAACCGAAAATTTCATGAATATTAGACATAAGATACAAAAAGGTAGACAACAAATCAGCTTACATAAACAATTTGTAATACTATCTTGATGCCCATATTAAAAATAAAACATAATTTAATCACTATTATAAGTGTTCAAAGAGATAACCTTCCGCCTCGATGCATTTTCTTGCTTTGCTTTGTATTATTAATACAGCTCGATTAATTGTTCTCGCAGGAATGGCAGCGACTTCCCTTATCAAATTTTGTCGTAGTACTTAAAGGTCGTGAGGTGCATTTTTAAATAAACGGTTCTTAAGATATCCCCAAAGGAAATAATCTAGGGGACTAAGATCTGGGCTCCTAGCGGGCCATCTTGCAAAACCATTTATTAGGAAATATATGGTAAAGGAATTGAGCTACTTTCCTTCCATTGTGGGCAGGAGCTCCGTCTTGCTGCCACCATATTTCTTGAAATACTGCCAAAGGTTGATTATCTAGGGCGTCTAAGACATCATTCCTAATCAAATTTAGATATCGTTCGGAAGTTAAGGTCCCTTCGTAAACGAAAGGTCCAATAATTTTGTTCCTCCACATACCAATCCATACATTAAATGAAGTTCTCCCTGAATTCGTACCTGCTGGTTAGTTTCTGTTAATAAAGTAATTTCCGCTGTTAGATATCAATGAGTTGCAATAAAACATTATGAATATGTAATAAGTTTATTCTTTTTTTACCTTTTACCTAAAAATGTAGTTCAGGGCCGTATTATGGTTAAATAAATATGCAATATTCTGGTGATGGAATTGTCTGTACGAAACGTCGGAAAATATCAAAGTGGCGATATATAGTGTTTTAAGAGTGATGAAAGGATTTAATTAAATTGAAAAAATATCAGGTCCGTATTTAAAAAAATTAAGTTGATGATGGTCGCCAGAAGCCGAAACGTCAGACTCAATATTTAATCACACTGAATTATAGAGCAGAAAAAGTGGCCATGAAAACGTGTTTTTCATTTTGAGTTATCTTAACAAATATAGCCAGGAAACAATAGAAACCAAAATTGAAAATTCCGGTTTTTTTCGAATATCTTCGGAAGTACTCGGAATTTTTTAAAACGCAAAACGGCATTTTATTGAGCATCAAATTGCGCAACTTTGCCTCCATTTAACCGATCCTGTATCTCTTACGGTTTCCGAAATCCCAATGATGAGCGTCGAATTCGAGCCACCCTGTATACTTTTTGGAAAAACAATATTTTAGAATTTTAAAAATTACTTTCGTTTTTCTACTTAAACACAAATAAATCTCTGCTCTTTAGCTTCTTAATAAGTATAACTTTAATCTAATAAACCAAGAAAAAGTATTATGCTACCGTAAATGTATTGTACAATTTTTGTAGTTTAGTTAGTAAAAAGTCACTGCCATTTTTAAATGTATATAATTTATTTTTGTACATAATTTTATTTATAATAATTGTAGTAATGTAGTGTTTAATGGCTAGCTAAAATTTGTAAATAGCTATTTTCTGTAAATAACTTAAGTTTAGTTTGTAAGGTTTTATTTATATGTCTATAAATATCAAGAAAATAAAATTTCATTAAATACATGTGTGTATTTTTATTCAATAAATTCAGTATAAAGATAATAGGAAAACCTAACAGGGTAATTTTTTGTCTTTATACCAAGGTTAGTTTATATTTATAAGGTTGCGACATATCCTCAACTTTTAGGCGGTTCGAGGTCGGGGACGCAAAGAAGGGCACTTCTCGGAGAAAAGTTGGCAAGACTGGGTAAAAATCAAAGCTGAATATCTATCCAGTGGCGTCTAGAATTTCCGCATTTTATTTTGCATTGTTTTGGAAGTGATATTTTTGAAAGATGTAATTCCAAATGTTTTTTATTTAAAGTAAAAAAATTTACAACTTAATAACAATTAAAAACTGTTGTGTAAACGGTTGTTCTACTAATACAATAAACTGTATATCTCCGGCACTGAACAACATGGCCGAAAAATGGGAGATGTGACGTCATAACACGTGAAAGCAATATGGCCAAATGTCGTGACCTTATATAAACCGACTTTGCTTTTTACAAAGTTTTTTTCTATACACATATGTTCGAAATCGGTATTTTTTAAATATCTCAAAAACCCTTTAAGCGATGTAGATAAAATTTGGTACACTTAATGTTTATGATTATTGGGTCCAGTCTCTGTGGGCAGCCCAACCAATATTATTAAGAAACGCTACTGACCTTTCATAAAGGTTTTAGTTTTTTTTCTGATTAAGCAATAAAAAAATATAACTTTATTGTCACTTCCCATATAACATTTTTTGCCGGCCATGTACATTTAATTTACTGGCATTGCCAACACTCTTTAATGGCAAGGCATTGGCAAAAAGGTAACAAAAAGACACGAAAGTGGGCAATTGGCTGTTATTGGGCCACGTGTTGCAGATACTGTGATGGCATCCATCATTAATAAGTTATGATGAAAAAATGCGTTTAGGATAAAGGCATTTATCATTAAATAAGTATTGCAAGTTTTATAAGTTGAATGTCCCAAAAGTTAAATAACATATTTAGAATTTTGTAATCGAAAAAAATTAGAAAAAAGGCAGGAAAACTTTATCATTAAAAAAGTTACATAATATAAATTTTTATACAGTAACAATAAACCATAAAAAATTAAAGGTATGTAATAAGATTAAAAAAAAAGATAGTAAATCACAGAAAACAATTTAAAATAGTATGTATTTAAGGGACACTTACATTCAATTTTCAGATCCAAAACATAGGGAGAAATAATTTAAAGGAGTTAAATGTCAAAAAAAAACTATTAAATATATATAATATTTTTTATTAACACGTCTTTAAAACTTTTAATAAGGCAACTCCCTAATTTCATATAATTTTTTTAAGTAACTACAAACTTAAAAGGTTTTAAACAAAATGTTTACAGCTCCTAACAGTCTACTTGAATAACTCGCCTTCTCGACCAGCCATCACCAATTAATCACACAACACACACTAATTAGGTAATGAATACACTTAATTATGTCTTTTAAAAAACTCTTTTCTTTAAAAAAAAAAACTAAAAAGCTAGGAAACACACGTAGAAAACAATTGCACAAAGCGGTCAAACAAAAGGTATAAATAAGAAAACTTTGTGGTCCTAGCAACGCGAATGATAACGAAAGAGAACCTTCGTGTTACCTGGTTGCTAAGCGTTGCTAGCTACGAAAGTAATATTTTCAGCGCCTGGACAAAAAAGTAAGAGTAAAAAAAAAGAAAATATGCTTGTGGGAAATATTAGGATTTATTTATAAAAAGTAACTAATTTATGACAAAATATTTTAAAAAACTAGGTTAGGTATTGACATTAAAAGTAATTGTGCAATTTGAGCAATTAGCAAAAGAAATTGGAGGAATAATACTTGAATTAACAGTTTTTAAATTTGTTGTTGGGGTATCGTTATCACCTTTAACTACGTTAATATTCATATTTTTCACTGTTACTTCATTAGAGGAAATATTGGTAGGAATTTCGTGTAAAATCTTCTTTGAAATTTCCACCTTATTACTATAGGATTCAGCAATATATCCCTCCGCAACAGAAGAAGACTTCCAACCTCCATGCCTTTTAAGTCCAAAATATCGACATCGAAGCATTGGCAAGGAACGTAGTTGACGTTCTTCTAAAAGAATGGCCAGTGTATCTACTGATGTCTTCAAGCTTCAAAAACTTCGCAATTTCTTTAGGTACATTTGAAATAGTGTGCTTTCCAATTACTTGATTAACACATTTACCTCTTTCATAACGATACAATAAGCGCTCATCTAGAGCATTCCTTGGTCTCAGCTTAATATATTCCTGTAGAAATCTGACATAAGGAACTGAGCCTTCATCGTTGGTTACTACAAAGTTTCTTTTAACTTTATTTTTAGACTCCACTATTTTTACTATAGCCACGTCATTTCTTATTTCTACATCACTTAGCTTCATTCTGTATATTTCGTCTGTCCGGCATGCCCCAGCCACTCCCATAATGGCTATTACTTTCATTGCTAAGTAACTTTGATCAGGCGCGTTAAGTAAAAACTTTATGATTTCTTCTTTTTTAAAATTTTTGACTTTTTTGCCTCATAACCATCGTTTTCCTTTTAATAAAAGCAACTAGTTTCTTGAACTCCGAAATATCTTGATTTTTGTTTACGGAAATTGTTAACTTGAGCATGGAATATACAGACCAGAGGGTTGGTGGTGATAAAGACTCGGATTTTCTTGAAAATACGCCAACATCACATTCTCGTCAATCCGCCCCACATTTTTGTAGCAAGCCATTCAGAAAACGATTTATATGTTTGATGGTACCTCTCTTTAGATTTGTCTGGCAGAAGTGAGGCACACGCAAGGTCAGCTGCCTTTTGGATGCCATTTTCATATTCATTTAACATTTTAAAATGGGAATGGATTTATACTAAATTAACAATAATTCAATATCTGACAAGTGCTGATGACAGACAATGTCAACAATAAATGTGTTGCTATGGATTAATTTTTAACAGGTAAAATTTCAAAATCTCTGATATTTCTATTAAAACATGATGTTAATGATTATTAAATTATGCGATACATAGAACAGTAGCAGAAAAAATATAATACATTACACGATGCGAAAGGCCTTTCAAGTGTTCGGAGGTTTTAAATAGCCTCGGCTTCGCCTCGGCCATTTAAAAACCACCTCACACCAAAAGTAAACTTTCGCATCTTGTAATGGTTTTTTAAGTATTAAGTTATGGATATATCTGGTATATTTTGTCATCTATTAAGCGAAGCTAAACTAAACTCATTAATCAGCGGCTAACCAGCCCGCTGTGCCAGTTCAAAAATCGCCAGCTGACTTAAATTTGTATGTTTTCTATTGACACGGAGATGCGAAAAAAGAGGCGCAGGGGACCGTCGTGACGTAGCACGATAGCGATGGTTTAAAATAAACCAAATCTCGTGAACGTCGCGACGACGAAATAGAACGCCTTCCCAAAGTTTTGCCTTTGAGGGGTCATTTTAGTACTTTTTTGACAAAACTCGTGACAGTACTGGTCAGTTTTTACGGATATTCGTCGCGAAAAACTGATGTTTAATTAGTTTTTTTGCAACTTTTAGCGGATATTTTCAGTGGCGCGCAACAGGTAATTATCTTGTTGAGTTGCGTAACGTGTCCCTTTTGTAAATTTTTGTTTTCAGAGTGTTTTGGATTTTTTTGGAAGATTTTCGTGTAAGTTTTTAATTCAGGGTAATTTTACTTTACTCACTATGCCAATCAATGATATCTGTATATATGTTTACAAACAAGGAAAACAGATAAAATGTTGCCTTTTTGGTGCGGACAAATTCTGCCGTCCAACGGAAAAACTCCGTAAGTGCATATAGTAATTCATATAACATAAAGTGTTTTTTCGCAGGACGGCAGAATTAATATGTTTTTTGTTTTAAAAACTCGTATGGATATGCCCTTTAGATCTGCGGCTTATGCCCAGTTTTACAATTGCAAGTTTAGTTTAGGATCAGTTGGATTCAACTGGTGGTTAAACCCACTGATGGTTGAACCTGCCCATTTAAAATATATTGCTGTCAAGTAAACGCCAAAAGTGACAGCATATTTTAAATGGGCGGGTTAAACTCCAACAGTTGAGTTCAACTGATCCTAAAACTGAACTTGCAACTGTAAAAGTGGGCATTAGAGTAAAAAATATATTTTCCACGACCGTTAACATGAAGTTAAAGTACTCTTTTCTAGTACACTACATAAAGTGTTAAAAAAGTAACTTTTTTTAACAGTTCGAAACTTTTTTCACACTTTGAATTAGTGTTTTGTTTCAATGCCTACTATAATGAACTTAAATATCAATTTATGCAATGTAACAGTAAAAGCGACATCAACCAAACCAAATCAATCAAGTTACCTTTGATTTCGTCATTATTTCTTTAAGTTCATGTGTCACTGGTTTTAAAATTTGACAGTTTTCAAATAAATTTAATAGAAATTATTGAAAATTAATAGTAATAATAAATTTGGATGACTAAGAAATTGAAAAGGAATTTATACTGTTTTAGTATTATTTCTACAAAAGGTAAGTACATACAATGTTTGTTAAATTAAATAATAAATGCATAGTCATGAAGAGATAATTGTCTCTTAAAAAATAGGTAGACTAAGATTTTTTGTTGCAATATTAATGGCTGTGCTGCCAAAATTCATTAAGTTTAGATAAATAAAACATGAATAACATAGTATTTTGGGAAATTTTTATACGGTCGTGGAAAAAATATAGTATGTAATACATACATAAAGTGTCTTTTTTACTCATGGGATTGCCGCACTCGCCTAACGGCTCGTGCTGTCAAAAGTATCACTTTATGCCTTTGTTACATAAATTACTATTAAAATTCTCTCCAAGTTGAGTCTATGCAATAAAACTAATTATTGACAGAACTTAAAAGGCTGTCTCAAAAGAAAAAACAGACATACATGATAAAAATAACTATTCATTCTGCGAGTCGTTTTGCGTAATTGGCGCATGCGTGTTTATCTTTTTAAGCTTTTGTTTATACAAGTGGTCGATTTTTTTCTTAATTCTCACTTTCTAAATTTCTTAATGTATTTTTAGAATTTTTGTCTTTAAGTTTATTCAGGCCAATTGAGCCAGTCACTACAGGGTGTTTGTCAACCGTAGACAGGCGCGGCGGGTTTTGAGTTTTCATATGGATGCCATATGTCAAAAATGTTTAGCTTTTAAAATGATATATGGGTGCCATATGTGAAAAAAAAGGTCGTCGCCCGCTTTTTACTTCCTCCATTTCTTCATAGCAACTTCTTTTCTCATTTCACCTCTTTGGATGCATTATTAAAAATTGTTTAGAGACCTTTTTGGTAGCACATCTAATTTCCTTTTAAAATAAGTAATGAATTTATTTTTTCATATTTTTAGTAGTAAAACACATCCAAAATCAAGACACAAAATTAAAAAAAAAAAACAGTTTATTGCCCAAAGTCTGATTATATGACAATTTACGAAAAGTGTGGTAAAATTGTTCAGATCAACAATTTGCAAGTTTTGCTTTAAAAAAATGGTTTTAAAAAAATGTTAGTCGCGAAGACATACTTCTTATTAATAATATTAAGAGCACAAACCTTAACGATATTGTGGTTGTCACCTTTTGACACTAGAGACATTTTGCACCCCTTATTTTGCAATTCCGTTGTGGTTAACGTTATTCTGACACTGCGCAGTAACGCAAACATGATCCGTTATCGTTATTAACCATACCGGACTCCTTTAATTACGGATGAATACCGAAGAGCTTATCGTTATCGTTATTGTTAAACTGCGTGGTTGCCGGATTGTAGAAATTTTAATATCAATTATTTAAAAGGTTAAAATTTTAATGCCGTATTAGGTAATTAAAATATCATTTATACCTGGGCTCTAATTAGCGAAAAATCTATAGCAGTAATAAAAATCAAATAGTGTTAAGAAATTAAAACGGACTTGCACTTTTACGGATATTCTAAATCAGTAATTATATTAGATGTTACAATCACACTTGCTTTTTATTCTACTATCAAACCCTAACCTTACTTTTTATGTTTTGCTTATACTGTATTGTTTGCATCTACTTTAAAAAACGAAATCAACAGAAGTGTTTGCATATATTTAAATATGAATTTATATCTTATGAAGAATAAAAGTAAATACTGATTTTTTGTTAACTTTAAAATGGGTGAACCACAGGCAAAAATAAGGTTATGTGTCGAAAGCGCAGACGCAAGATATATTATTTCTTAAAAGAGGCTGCAAAATCTCTGTCTAAAACTGCTGCCGTAATCGTTATATGTAATAACGATAACCATAAGGAGGCCAAAAAACGTCTGTTATTTTAAGAGGTGCAAAATGTCTCTACTATATTCGATGTATCTAAAAAAGTAAATTTTTGGCCCAGTCTAGTGTCCAATTTAAAATTTTAATTTTAACCACTTTCTCAACAGCTACGAAAATACAGTGTGTCCCAAAATATGTATTACATGAGGACAAACAAACCAAAAATTTTTGAGTTTTACAACGACTTTTTGGAAAAACTGGTCGCATGGTCCGAAACTGATAAATACAAAATTTTACTCTCATTTGTAATATACAGGGAGAATTATAACTAAAAATATGAAAAATATCCAGGAGCCATCTACTTTTATTATATATAAAAATAGAACAAAATTGTATAAGTAAATGTTGTAGAGAATTAAATTTTATGTCAAAATTTAAAGTTAAAGAATTAAAGTAAACAAAAAATATTTTTCTTAAGTTTTTACATAATGCATTCACCGTTTTTAAAATACTTGGCTTAAAGCAGCAAATTTAAAAAATACATTTAAAATTATTGAATTTTCTTTTAAATTTTGCTCTCTCTCTCTCTTCCATTTTTTGTTTTAATTCCTAAATTAAAAAAAATGACAATTAGATTATTTTCTTTACTCACGTGCTTTACCTTTATATTTTCACATAAAATTCAATTCTCTATACGACATACACTAATTCAATTTTGTTTCATTTTTAAAAATAAAAGTAGTTTGTTCTTAAGTCATTTTTCATATTTTTAGTTATAACTCGCCCTGTATTATACCAATTGGGGTAAAACTTTGATCGGATTATAAATTTTTCGTTATCCCTGAATTATTTTCTTCGAAATAAAAAAATAGCCACGTGGGAAAATGTTAAACTGACGTTTTTCTTTGTAGCCCTCTGTTTCCTTTACGTCACTCTCAAATTGTCAGATTAGTGGAATATGCATGTAATTAACTTACCATATCTTATTCTGACGCGCTCGGCAATTTCTGATGGATAAATTTTTGATTTTTATGATCGGCCCTGTATACGGGGCTCATATTTGGTGATGGTACAGTGACGGAAATAAAATTTCGTTCACTTAGGTTAACATTTTATGTCAATTTTCAATATTTTGGTAAACTTGGCTTTTTACCTTTTTCTCACCTTAATTAATATTCAATTAAATACATGACTCCAAAATAAATATATAGTTAATTTTATTCAAATATTAAAGAAAAAACACCGGCTTAATATTTCAAACCGGCACCATTTTTTCCACTAATAAGTTTAAACGTGTGGGCATTGATGCAATCAGCATTTGTGCATGGTGAACATTGTAATTATTCCAGGTTTCTTCAATTTTATTTCACAAATCATCACTGTTTTGTGGATGGAAATCATTGTTCTTGTTAATTTCCTTTACGATATATCCCCAAACGTTTTCGATTGGATTGATATCAGGGCTTCTTGAGGGCCAAGGTAACAATGAAATGTTATTTTCCAGTAGCCAGTCCGAAACTCTCCTTGCTGTATGGACGGGGCAGTTGTCATGCTGGTATATAAAATTTTCTTGTTCAAATATATTGTTTACCGATGGCAACATAACATTTTGGAGTATGTGTATATAAGCTTGACTATTAAATCTTTCTCGAATACGGTGGCATATGCCTAGCCCTCTGAAAGACATATACCCCCATACATTAACAGAAAATCTTCCACTTGTTTTAACATGTTGGGTATATCTTTCTTCGTACCGTGTATTTTGCGGCCTATACACTCTAATCTGCCCGCTATAATAAGATTGAAAAATCTTCTCATCGGTAAATACTACCCTTTCCCAAAAATCCATACCTTGCGGTAAATATTCCAGTGCAAACCCCATTCTTTGCTCTTTATTCATATCGGTCAAAAATGGCTTTTTAGCAGCTACACTGCTTCTCAATTCCGAATTTTTCCTAATACGATTTCTTGCCGTTCTTACTGTCCCAGGAAAATTAGTTTGGTTGTGTGCTTCTACAGCTGTCTGAAATGGATTGTTTCGCAAAAAATCTATCAGATCATTATCTTGATTTTCGTTTGAAATTTTTCTTCTACCACTTCCAGCCCTTCTCTCCAATGATCCTGTATTTTCCCATTTAGTTCTGAGGCTTTGAATAGTGCTTCTTGGTTTCCCAACTTGCTGAGCTATTCTTCCCAGAGTAACACCTTCTTCGAATAGAGTAATTACTCTCGCCTTCTCTAGTTTATTCATTTTCCAAAATTAAAAAAAGTAAAATATTATAATCTCGAAATCTGTGACAGATAACAAAAGCCAACATCACACTGGGAAAAATTAGGTGTACGATATTTTAATTCCGTCACTGTACTTAACCGTGTACAAGGTATCCTCTGGTATATTAATCTGGCGCGCTGTAGTAAATCCCAAAATTTCCTCTTTAAGCTCCCCTACCATAGTTAATTCAAATTAGATAAAAGCAGTAAAAAAGATAAACACATCTTTTAATAATAGTTCCTAGATTGAGCGAGATATTTTTTATATTATAGGTATTTAGTTACATTTTACCATTTCAAGTATAATTCATTTCAGCCGCGCATCAAACTTCGTCCTTCTAATATAACGTTCTTCACCACGTCACGTCCATCTCCAGGAACTCCAAAGAGACCAAGAAGGTCCGATTCAGCATGTCGATCCCGTTCTCAGAGATGGAACGTGACGACGACGACGGCGTCGGTTTCGTAGCGGAAAGTCACTATTTAAAGAGCCCTACCGTAGCTGAACAGCAAGCTATGAGGCTGCTTCAGGTGCCTGGAAGAGAGGAAGAGAAGGTAGCATGTCTCTCCAGTTTGAGTGATTTGATGTGCCGATTTATTCTTCGAGAACTTGACGACCAGGCCGAGAAGAGAAGTTCATTCGGTAAGTACGTTAGTTTTAACTTTTTTTTATCTTTGGACAATCCACGAAGGCTGGAAAAGCCTAAATACTAACGTACAGTGGGTAATCTTAAGCAGGTAAGAGTGAAGTTTGTTAACACGACTCAAAAACTTGAAGATTTGGAGCAGAAGGAAGACCCTCCGGCGTGGCAGTAGGTTCCCACAGTCTAGAAACTCTAGGGATAAACAACGAACGAAATGGGAAGTTCGGGGCCCGTCCAATTGAACTGTATAGGGATGAATACGCGCGGCACCAACGAGTTTCTCTGTTGGGAGCTGCAAGAGGAGGGACTATACTGATAATTCGTCGGAGCAGAAGCCGTAAAAGTATCTATAGAAGAGCGATAGATCTCCCACAGCCCGACGATGGGCAAGATGAAGGAAGTCTTTGAGTAAGTAAAGGATCATTAATGAGACGAACAAGCCTCTTCTTTGAATGGCAATCAAGAATGCCGAGGGTTGTGGGGGACGCCATGCCTCAGACATGGGAACAATATTCCAGAGAGAGGTCGAATTTGGGACACATACAAAGTGTATAAATTAGAAGAGGAAAAATACTTTTTGGCTCGAATAGAAATACAAGCTTTTTTGAAGCTGCCGTGGCTATAGATACAATGTGTTTATGCCAGTTAAGGTTACTTCTCAAATGTGACGCCCACAAGATTGAAGGTGTCCTTGCTCTGTAAAACTTGGCCAGCTCATAAGTAGAGGATGAGTATTTGATGACTCTTTTCGCGACAAAGAACATGATTGTGTTTTGGATGCATTAAAATGGACGAGATTTTTAACGCCCCAATCCAATATTAAATTAAGATCCTGGCGAAAGAGATATCTGCATCGCTCTGCGTTTGTTTTCCAAGTCAGGTTTAGTGATGGGTTTAGGAACCTGAAAACTGGAGTGAAGGGTACTATCGTCGGCGAAACTATGAATGGAATTAGTTGTGGGCGAGAGAAGGTCGTTGATGTGAAGAAAGAAACAATGTTGGTGCCAGAACTGAGCCCTGAGGGACTCCAGCATTTACTTGGTAAAGCTTGAAGAATGGCCGTCCACGATAACTGATATACGTCGACTCAGATAGATAACCAGAGAGCCAAGTACAGAGTTTAGTTGAAAGACCATAGGAGGGAAGTTTATTAAGAAGTGCGGCATGCCAGACCTGGTCAAAAGCTTTGGATATATCAAGAGCAACGATCTGGGACTCACCTAGAAACTCAAGAGACTTATTCCAGCAGTGTGATACGAAGGAAAGAAGATCTGCTGTAGATCTTTTGTGGCGAAATCCATACTGCCTGTCATGCAAAATTTTGTGTTTTTCTAAGTACTTAAGAATTTGTGAATTAATTAATTTTTCCATTACTTTACAAAGAACTGAGAGAATTGAAATTGGTCTATAGTTAGATGGAAGGGATTTAGATCCTTTCTTGGGAATAGGTTGAACACGTGCAGCTTTCCAGCTCTCCGGAAAGATACCTGTGTCGTAAGAAATTCAGAAAGAGCCGAGTTAAGATTGGTGCAAGTTCTGGAGCACATTTTTTAAAACGATTGCTGGTATGCCATCCAGCCCAGACGATTTCTTGGTGTTAAGGGAAGAAAGGATACGCTTAATGTGTTTTACTTTAAAAATAATATCGGGCATTTTATGAGGAACTGGGGTAACCGCTGGAATTGGATGATTTACGGGAGGGTCAAGGGTTGAATTGGCAGCAAATTGTTTGGCAAATAGTTCTGCCTTTCCTTTAGCGGTAGAAATAATTTCATCTTCAAAAGTTAGTGGTGGGAAAGAACTGGTACAAAAATTCCTACTTATGTTTTTCGCAAAGGACCAGAAAGATTTGCTGCCATTTGAGCAAGAAGAACTTTGTTTTTAATACGATTGTCGAGAGGAGTCTTTGGCTTCAGAAATTGTTTGATTGTAGTAGTTTCTTGCTTCAATGCTGGCCTGTCGGTTTTTCTGGACTAGGATCCTGTAGAAACTTCTTGTGAGCCTGAACTTTTAAAGAGTGCTAGCTTTATCTGCGATCGATTTCTTCGAAAAGTACGCTTTGGAACAATTTTGAAAATTTTGGTAACAATATAAAGTCAGTGGGGGACATACAACTAAAATATTTTGACAGCTCTACCACTTCCGGTTATACCGGAAGTTAATGTCAACTTCCTAATTTTAAATGGAACACCCTATATTTTAACTATTTTTAGATTCTGCGTAAAATTCTAAACATAATTTATGTATAATGTTCTATACCTAAGTCCAACCGTTTTTGACTTATTTTAAATTTTATGTCAAAAATGACGTTTGCAAGCCATTACATAACCATCAATTTCTTCTAAACAAAAGCCTTTAATATGAGTTGGGGTTGGGTTTCTTGTAAGAAGAACTTCTTTAGTAGACTGTATCGATATTTTCACAATTAATAAATACAGAGTGGTCAAAAATAATCGTTGAAAATCATCACGACAAAAACCTTAAAAGTCAATTTTTTAAAATGGAAACCCCTATCTATCTTATACCTTATCCTATTAAGCATAAAAATAAGGATAAGTTTGTAAAGTACGGGTAGGTACGGGGTAGCAGGTCAGTAGACGTCAAGTTTGCTGCAAGGCCAACTAGAAGCAAAACTAAGCCGTATTTAAAAGCATTGTATGAATAGATAAATATTAAATTGTTAATATTTCAAAACTATATCATTTAAAATAGACATCCTTCACAAATTTATCTTCTTGATGCTTAGTGGATAAGGTTACAAAGATAGGGTTTCGCTTGACAAAAAATGACTTTAGGTTATTGCTAACAATTTTAACGACTATTTTGACCACTCTGTATTTGTCAATTGTGAAAATATCATACTGTCTGCTAAAGTAGTTCTTTCTCTACGAGAAACAACCCCAACTCATATTAAAGGCTTTTGTTTAGAAGAATTGATGGTTATGTAATGGGTTTACAAACGTCATTTTTGACATAAAATTTAAAATAAGTCAAAAACGGTTGGACTAAGGTATAGAATATTATACATAAATTATGTTTAGAATTTTACGCAGAATCTAAAATAAATAATATATAGGGTGTTTCATTTAAAATAAGGAAGTTGACATTAACTTCCGGTATAACCGGAAGTGGTAGAGCTGTCAAAATATTTTAGTTGTATGTCCCCACTGACAGCAAATTTATCAATTATATATTCATAAAATGGTTAAGTTTTTATCAGTTCCTGTAGAAGCTCCTTTTGAATTGAAATATTGGCCAAAGATAAAAGTCTATCTTGGAATATACTGTTTCTTAAGAAAGTTTTTAAACGCTTAAGACAAGAAAAACTCCGTTCCACTGACACGCTTGTCGACGATATCGTTAAAATTAGCGAAAAGTTTATACGCCTCGGAAAAAATGTCTTTATTTGCGCCAACTTGTTTCACTTACTGCTGCAATAAAATATTTCTATAACTTTCATCAGCAAATATTGGGTCAAGTTTATTTTGAGTCGCTAATTTTTGGAAATGATTCGGCACATATCTCCAATAAATTTTGAAAAGAATTAGTGGGAAAAATTTGGTTATACTGACCAAACTTTTGCAGTATCAGCAAGACAAAGATATTGTAGTTTTGTAACAATCTTCGAATCTTACTTCCATTTCCATCAAAATATGATCTAATATTTCATAGAGAAGTGCTCTGTACTGTCCTTTAATTTCTTCCTGTGAAAAATCACTGTCGCTAATAATACTCAAACGGAAACAATCGAAATAATACGTGAAAACCAACGAAACGACCAAAACCTATACTATCTTTTAAGGCTAGCGATTTACCAAGCAATACACCTGATACTTCCACCCGCGATTCTGGCCGCCGGCAAGTATAGCGTTGTCATGGCAACGGAGCGTCAAAGCGTAAACAAAACCCCGCATGAGGTGTATACTTCGGTCCGTTTATATTTGCAATACACTTGTCGCGTTGCCGAAAGAGGAGGAAAGCGACTCGCGCCAGCGGATTAATTTATATGCTAGATTTTCATGGCGAATTTTACAAATAAGGAATAGAAATGAGAAAAATAAATTGAATAATAGTTATATGTTTTTTATGTTTTATTATTTATTTTTGGTGAAGTGGCACTTCACTTACTACACCTGAATAATTTATTTCGTGAACTTGCCTACGTACTTGTTCACAATATATCTGCTGTCCCCATGCGTTAAATATAATATCGGCGCCTTACTTATACGGTATTTGCGCAATTTGCAGTGTAGGTACAACGGTTACTTATACGTATGTAAATAAGTACCACACAGCGCCAAGTCACACGTGACATTAAAAATAGATTTTTTCTTGGCACAAGATAAAGGAGGTGTGTCAATAAAGCATATACAGGTTGTTTAAAAAAGGTGGAATAACGCATAGTAACTGGTCAAAAACTTAAAAAAAATGTTATACATGACAGAGTTGGGTAGGTATAGATGGGTCCACATTTAATTCATTCTGAAAGCAATACCGTTAAAGTACACAAAAAATGATAAGGTAAATAAACCTTTTCGAATGCACCTAGCCTTGGGCAGAGCCTGATTACATATTTTTAGATAAATAATAAAAAATACATTGCTAAAACACGTATCACGTACTTAAAAAACATCCACTTATTTCGCCTCTGTCCTACTATAAAACCGGTGGCACGTGGCGTGGTACTAGAAACTCGTCAGGTTAAATATTTTTTGCTGCAATAAATCATTGTTCACAAAAGGGTTTCTTTTACTTTATCATTTTTTGTGTACTTGGCGGCATTGCTTTCAGAATGAATTAAATGTGGACCCATCTTTACTATTCGAATACTACGGTATGCGGAATCCTATTCAGAATACATTTGGCTGTCGTCCGTGAGGGGTTTAAGGTAAATATTTTTTAAGAAGAAAAATGGTACGCCACTGCATTTTTCCAAAATAAAAATATTTTCCATATTCCTCATTTAGTTTGGAACAAATTTGATCTCTTAACTTTTTTTATTTGATGCACGGATTCCACGTAAATAAATGGAACATTTTCTGAAGATATGTTGTGTAGTTCGGCGGATTCATTTAATGGATGGTAATTATTTAGACCTTTTTTCATGAATACTGAGTCCTGGTATATAAGATTCGTATTCGAATACCCGATTTTAGTATTTGAACCAAAATTGATACAGGGTTGTTCTCAACGTTGATTTTGCGTTAATTTTAACAGCTTATAGAACTCTTGAAGAAGAAGGTATTTAACCAACAAATGTTTATATGAAAGTTGCTAAATTTCTAACGATTATTATAAAAAAGACAACTAATAACTATTGCTATATTTTGTTGCCACTTTTTTTTATCGTTGTGACATCTCACGAAGGCTTGTGCCTAAATACCAGTGTACCGCGAGTAGCCGGGTTATAAGATGTTTATCCAAGGGCTGAAATATGCAGTTTTTGCATTTCACAGCATCTTTTTTAACAACGCTGTAGTGCCACTACGGACGTTATTTTTTTAAATAACTACTACCTAGGCTCAGCAGAATACTACACAGAGGCTTTGTCATTACCATCTCTGAGGTGACGAGCTATTAAAAACCCAGAGTAGGAAACCGAGATTCGAACCCGGGTCTCTGCGGTGAGAAGGCTGATACGTTAGCCTCTACACCACGCTCGCCACAAGTTTGCAATAAAGTTTATAAAGTTAATATTATGTGGAATATGTTATTAGAGAATTATTACAAGTTGCCTTATTTTGCTTGGGTGAAGATGGGTCCATATTTAATTCATTCTGAAAGCGATGCCGCCAAGTACACAAAAATGATAAAGTAAACAAAGCTTTTCGAATGCACATAGCCTCGGACAGAGCCTGATTACATATTTTTAGATAAATAATACAAAATACATTGCTAAAACACGTATCACCTACTTAAAAAACATTCTCTTATTTCGCCTCTGTCCTACTATAAAACCGGTGGCACGTGGCGTGGTACTAGAAACTCGTCGGGTTGAATATTTTTGCTGCAATTAATCATTGTTCACAAAAGGGTTTGTTGCCTTTATCATTTTGTGTGCTGGCGGCATCGCTTTCAGAATAAATTAAATGTGGACCCATCTTTATTATGAATACCGGCCTTATTTAAATAGTGCTTGTACCCATAATTTAGAGTTATTGCAAATCATGTTGACAGTGCCATTAACCTAAAAAAAGGGAAACATTTTTAGTAGTTTTTCTTTATTGTTTTGTTTTGTAGGTTTTATTTTAACATAATTACAGAAATACATTTAAAAAAGCAAAGTTTTAAGTATTTTTACTTCTCGATTTTGTGGTCGGCAGCCGTTTGGTTACACGAACAGTTCCGAAATTAAAATAAGACCAAAATAAGGCACGACCTAAAACCGACATAAATAAAGCCAGGCACTATCCTTATTAAGGAAGTCCTTATCCTACCATGCATCTGCGCAAGCTCAGATGTCAAAATAAGGCCGGTATTATTAGTGCCTGGCCTTATTTCACTGTGCAATAATCCTCTATTGTTTTTATTCATGTGCGCCATTTTTATAAAATTGAACAACCAAAATTAAAAAATAATCCCTATGCATTAGGAGGCATTTTCTGATGGACAATATATATTTTTCTTTTTGCAGTGACGTTCGAACGGAATTTTAAGTAAATATTTTTAAAGAGAATTATGGTACGCCACTGGTTTTTTATTATTCTAATAATTTTCATGCATTAATTTCTTAGCAAAACAAAGAAGCATTTGTCTGCGTGGTTATAATATCGCTTTTCCGTAATAATTAAAAGACCATAACTTTTTGACGTTTTGAAAATTTGTGAACTTGGTCATTTAAATCATCAAGTATAATATTTAAAACTGTAAAAACTAGAACGAATTCTGTTACACTCTGTATTATTTCGGGGTCAGTGCCGTATTATCCATTAGGCTGACTAGGCTACAGCCTAGGGCGCCATGAAAAAAATAGGCGCCAGACAGGGGAGTAATAGACGCTAGACAGGGAAGTTTCTAAAAAGTTTAGGTCGGGTGGGAATTGCAACTAATTTTTCTGCCTGCAAATAAATAAAATAGACGCGAAAAGGAGAGAATTAACTGAAAATGGGCGAAGTGAGGTAAATACCTTTTTTTTATCTTAAATTTTTTTTTTGTGGAAAATAGGCGCTCTGGGAATTCTAGCCTAGGGCGCCTCATACAGTTAATACGGCCCTGTTCGGGGTCGTGTTACATATTTTTTTTAATTGAAGAATTTTAAGATTGCACTTTGTATCATATATTAAAAACTTGCGCATTAAAAATTAACTAAATAGTTATATAAATTTCTTATTCACGCAAATTTAAATATACATAATAAGCCTACGTCACTCGTTAGCTTGTCATGCTTTTTATTAGCATTGTTAATTATCATAAAAACTGAACCAGTATATTATTATGCTAGCAAACATATTTAACGAACCAGCAATATAGTTTTTATCATTAGGTATTTAAAAATAGAACCGTATGTTTTTTTTTGTGTTCAGCACCAAACACTGCACAAAAAGCTATTATCTTAAAACCTGCTATTTAGGCCATATATTTGTATTATGCAATATATTTTTTTAAGCGCTTTTTAATTTTATTGTTTACTTAAATTTTAAATGTTATCGTGTAGATAACGTAGGCGGACAGTGTTGCCAAAGTTTTTGCACATTCATACTTTATCTACATGAATCATTTTAGGCGTTCAAGCAATTATAAAACGGTATTTACCAATCGGTTATGTGCAAAGTCGGTCTATATAAGGTCACGACATTCGGCCATATTGCTTTGACGTGTTATGACGTCACATCTCAATTTTCGGCCATGTTGTTCAGTGCCGGAGATATACAGTTTATTGTATTAGAAGAACAACCGTTTACACAACAGTTTTTAATTGTTATTAAGTTGTAAATTCTTTTACTTTAAATAAAAAACATTTGGAATTACATCTTTCAACAAATATCACTTCCAAAACAATGCAAAATGAAATGCGCAAATTCTAGACGCCACTGGATTGATCTTCAGCTTTGATTTTTACCCAGTCTTGCCAACTTTTCTCCGTGGAGTGCCCTTCCTTGCGTCCCCCAAGGTTAGTTTATATTTATAAAGTTGCGACATATCCTCAACTTTTAGGCGGTTCGAGGTCGGGGACGCAAGGAAGGGCACTTCTCGGAGAAAGTTGGCAAGACTGGGTAAAAATCAAAGCTGAATATTAATCCAGTGTCGTTTAGAATTTGCGCATTTCATTTGCATGTTTTGAAGTGATATTTTGAAGATGTAATCCAAATGTTTATTATTTAAAGTAAAGAGTTTACAACTTAATAACAAAAAAACTGTTGTGTAAACGGTTGTTCTACTAATACAATAAATGTGTATATCCCCGCACTGAATAACATAGCCGAAAAATGGGAGATGTGACGTCATAACACGTCAAAGCAATATGGCTGAATGTGACTTATATAGACCGACTATGGCGTCCACGACCTGGAACCGCCTAAAAGTTGAGGATATGTCGCAACCTTATAAATATAAACTAACCTTGACTTTGAACAATATTTTCGATATATTTTTCAAAAAAAAAAGTAGATTTTTTTGTCCCAGTTTAGTATACAAACATTGTTATTGTGTGAGGGGGGAGGCGCTGTAAAAATAATTATTGAAATTTGGGTCGCGAATGGTAAAAGGTTGAAAAAAGCTAGTTTAATTAATAGAGTAATCGAGTAGAGAGTTTACAAAAAGAAATCAAATTTTATTATAATAAAGTAGATAAATATGTAACTCCGGCAACGGTGTACAAAACATGTTAAAAATCAACAGGCGAGTGACGTCAATGCCAACTCCGACAGACACTCCCGTCATATCCACCAATAGTAGCGCTCCGTGTGGGTTTACCTTTGAAATTGATTTTCCAAAAATAAATTTGTCTGCCTACTCAATCCTGACAGTAAAAGCAAGATCCGATAAGCAGATTATCTATATGTTTCTCTTATTATTATGTGCAAGAGTGAGAGAAATATACTTTTAAGTAAAGAAATTAGTGAAAATAGTAAATGGAAAGGTCAGGTTAAATGACTGACTTTTGCAAATGTTAAAATTTAAAATATTTAAATGGCTTACGATTTGCCAGACAGGCGATTGTAAAAAGATTAAGAGTAGATAAAATGGAATGATATGTGTATTTCTTATGAAATAGTATGAAATATGGCTTCCGATTAAGGCGCGCCGGATACACACAAACAATCCCACGTGATTGTGACGTATTTGGAGGCAGGACCGGAAATTTTTATAGAAAAACACTTTCCTTATTGGTGTCTTAGCAAAATAGCTGTCGTATAGACGATAAAAAATCATTAAGATATTTATTGTAATATTCCAAAAAAGTTGTACTTTTAATTTTATGAAATTTTGGTTACTTTTTTTTATTTTAATTATTTTTAAAAAATTTCTTGAAAAGGGCATTTTTAAGGTTTTCTCGTATGTAAAAACATGTTTTGTGTGAAAAAAGTGGTAAAAAAATACGAGACAAAAATATTTCTTACACCACTTTCCTGGTTCGCTTTTAAAAACTTCTTTTTTTATACAGAGTTAATTTTAAACTGATACACTGTAAAGAATGCAAGAATATAAGAACATTTTTCAAAAAAAAAAAAAAATAAGTCCGAAAATGTTTTTGTTATAACTTTCCTACCACTCCAGATATTATCACAAACTTTGGACATTTCTTTTAAAATTTACATTACATTTTTGCTGTAAAAATTTACCAATAGCGTTCAAACAGAATTTGTATTAATTTTTTTCACAAAAGTATTGTACGCCACTGCTTTTTTTAATCAAAATAATTTTTTAAATAAAAGCAAATAAAGAGAGTTTTTTAGGTCATTTTATTATAAAAATTTTAAATAATTTATTTCTGATAACTCCAAAATCAGTATCATAAATTTTTTGGATACCTCTGTAATTCTCTAATTGATATTTTGTTTAAAAAACTAAAGGTTGTTTATTTTCGGGAAAAAATACGTTCTTTAAGTTTTGCCAACCTCGTATACAAAATTGGTATTTTCTCTTCGTAAATAATATTTTTACAAGCAAAAATTTTAATGAAGAATAAATTTTTGTGAACATTTTTTTATCCATTTGTTTTTTTGTAAACCCCATCCGTGGACAGTCTGTATATAAAGCTATACCATTATTTTATCATGTAGAATTATTTTTTTAAAGATATATTTCAAATTACTCTATTTTTTAAAACTAAAATGAAAAAGCAAAAAAGGATTAGATACTTTAACGTATGTCCTAAAAGTTTTGGCACAAAACTCATTGTCTTTAATTTTAACAAAAACAAAATAATATCAAGTTGCCTTTGAAAACAAAAGTTTATTTACTTTATTTACTGTCAGTTGAGATTCATTTATTTTGAAGTTTTCGCTTTAAGTTGTCGTATAAATTTGAAATAAGAAAAAGTATCTACAAGTTAGTTGGGCGGATACCCAAAGCTGAAATCTGTCGAATATTCCAGAATGAAAACATTTCACGTAGAACCATTTATAGAACAATAGCGGAGTGCGAGCAGGGAATACCATGTCTAAATGTCCCAAAAGTGGAAGACCACGTGCATTTACCGCACAGAGGTCAGAGAGATTGGTGAGAAGAGCAAAAAACCAGATTGGAATGTCAACGAGGAGACTGGCTAGCAGAGGCGCACTTAAAGCCTTGCCGCCCGTAGGCTATTTTATTTTCGCCGCCCCCAGCCTTGCCGCCCGTAGGCTTTTTATTTTCGCCGCCCCCAGCCTTGCCGCCCGTACGCTATTATATTTTCGCCGCCCATTTCCTCATCTTTTTCCTTGTGAAAAATTTTAGAAGAGCAAAAAAAAAAGGTCCTCAGTTCCATTTCTTTCGATTGTGGGTACAAAGAATTCGCCAAATCCAACAAAATTATTCATCATTAAAAAATTTTGAAGAGCAAAAAAAAGGTCCTCACTTCCATTTATTTGCCGCCCCCAAAATCCGCCGCCCTAGGCTTCAGCCTACTCAGCCTAATGGCAAAGGCGCCACTGCTGGCTAGGCAATACAGATCTTCTAAGCGAACGATATCGTTGGAATTGTTTAGTTATGTATTGAATTGCAATTTATGATAACTAGTTAGTGTTTAAATAAATTTCTTTATTAAAAAAAAAACCGATAAATATTGTGTGCCAAAACTTTTAGGACATACGTTATATCAAATTACTCTATTTTTAAAACTAAAATGGAAAAGCAAGAAAGGACTAGATACTTTATGGTAGATATTAGGTACAATTTCATAATTTTACTCAATATTTCCTCATGGAAAATTATATAAGTACGGCCCATTTCGATTTTCACCCCAGACTCTTTGAGGACAGTTGAAGGGTATATCTACACGTTTCAACCCCTGGTTGTAGTGAGCAATACGGCGTTGTGTTTTCGGTATAAATTAAATTTCTATATCAAAACTTGTGTTTTTAAACGTAAGTAACAAAATTAGAATTTCAGAGTTCAATTTTAAAGTAGTTTTAATGATTTTTGCGGCGTTTTGTTGCGTAATGTTTGGGTTATTTAATAATTTAGGTCGAATATATTTTCCGGGTTTAAAAAAAAATGTTTTTATTTAGGTCATGTAATTATTTTTTTGTATTATTATTTTTAACTATATTTTTTAGGGTAGAAGTAATACTTGATTATTATATATACAAAGAAAATTACCAATAAATAACCCTAAATTGTTTTGATTAACAATTTTTATTTGCTACCGGTAGTCTATATACTTTAGGTATTCTCTAAAGTTTATAGACAATGTAAAGAATAACTAAATACGTTTACGTAAAGTGTGAAATATTATGAATAATATCAGACGCAGCAAATTTTGAAATTTTATGTTGTTTATTAACATTTTGTAGCACCCATATGAGAAAAAAACAATTTTGATTTTTTTTTGTTTGTCTTTCAAAACTTTTCAAAATTTTCTGCTATCAGGAAAGAAGAAATGGAGTACGTAAAACTTATGTGGTGAGGACCTTTTTTACCCTTTTTAAAGTTTTTGACACATGGTACCCATATAAAATTTCATAACTCGGCGCGTCTAAATATTATTGTCCATTACATATTTACCCTAGAAAATGTTTATAGCTCTTTCGCGGTAATTTTTGCAACCTTGTATATATGTTAAATTAATTATATTCTTAATCTCCAAGGAGGCCATTTTTTCGGAAGTCAATTATTTGAAATATCCATAACATTTGTTACATCTTTTTATAAGAGATAGATTAATTTTTAGTCATATTGAAAAATGTACAGGATGTACGCACTTCTTAATAAACTTCCCTCCTATAGTCTTTCAACTAAACTCTGTACTTGGCTCTCTAGTTATTTATCTGATCGACGTATATGAGTTACTGTGGACGGCCATTCTTCAAGCTTTCATCAAGTAAATGCTGGAGTGCCTCAGGGCTCAGTTCTGGCACCAACATTGTTTCTTCTTCACATCAACGACCTTCCCTCGTCCACAACCAATTCCATTCATAGTTTCGCCGACGATAGTACCCTTCACTCCAGTTTTCAGGTTCCTAAACCCGTCACTAAACCTGACTTGGAAAACAAACGCAGAGCGATGCAGATATCTCTTTCGCAGGATCTTAATTTAATATTGGATTGGGGCGCCAAAAATCTCGTCCATTTTAATGCATCCAAAACACAATCATGTTTCTTGTCGCGAAAAGAGTCATCAAATACTTATCCTCTGCTTATGAGCGGCAAAGTTTTACAGAGCAAAGACACCTTCAATCTTGTGGGCGTCACATTTGAAAGTAACCTTAACTGGCATAAACACATTGTATCTATAGCCACGGCAGCTTCAAAAAAGCTTGGATTTCTCTTTCGAGCCAAAGAGTATTTTTCCGCTTCTAATTTATACACTTTATATATGTCCCAAATCCGACCTCCCTTGGAATATTGTTTCCATATCTGGGGCTTGGCGTCCCCCACAACCCTAAGCATTCTTGATTCTATTCAAAGAAGAGCTATTCGTCTCATTAATGATCCTTCACTTACAGAAAGGCTTCCCTCTCTTGTCCATCGTCGAGCTGTGGGGGATTTATCGCTTTTTATAGGTACTTCCATGGCTTCTGCTCTGAAGAATTGTCCAGTATAGTTCCTCCACTCACGGTTCCCAACAGAGAAACTCGTGGTTCCGCGCGTATGCATCCCTATACGGTCCAACTGGACAGGCCCCGAACTTCTCACTTTGTTCGTTCTTTTATCCCTAGAGTTTCTAGAATGTGGAACCTGCTACCCGCGGAGGTCTTTCCTTCCCCCAAATCTTGAAGTATTTAAGTCCCGTGTCAACAAACTCAATCTTACCTCGCTTAAGACACCCACGGTACGTTAGTATTTAGGCTTTAAGCCTTCGTGATTTGTCCAAAGATAAAAAAAAATGTTCTTAAAGAAAACATAAAGTGCCCAAGGGCACAATCGGTCATTTTGTTTTTGTGCTATTGAAATGTAAGAGGGCGTCCAATAATTACGTGAAGCGTTTTTCCAATTTTGAACTCCTCTTTTTCCCCTGGTGAGATCTTATTTAACCCCCATCCCCTAATCTCACGCAAAATTGCTTTTGTAGCCAAAATAATTTTGAAAAGCAAAAAAGGTCCTCCACCCAAAAAGTATCACTGCATCACATTTTCCTGGGTAAGACCTGCCCCAAAATCCGTCAACTTTTTCCTGTTTCTGCCTACTAAAGAATAACGTGATATTTGCACAGACCCTACTTCCCCCATGGCGAGATTTGGTGAGATTCACCTTGACCCCCTCACCCCTCTAAATGTCTCGCGTAATTTATAGACGCCCCTTTACAGGAATCAGACGAAGATATAAAAAAAAACTTTTAAAAAATTAGACCCGGGACTCTTTGTTTGACCTCCGGACAGTGCGGACGTACGTAGAGGTCTACAAAGTTCTTCCCGGAGTGGCGGCTAGAGGTGTCGTACGAACGTTTTTACCTTCGGGGATCAAGGAAAGATTCACGCTAAATTGACGGCATCTTTCTTCTGGATCTAAGCGCTGTGAGCGAAGATTCCTATAAGCTGATGGTATCCTGTTTGGTGGTGAACACGAGGTATTTCTGAAATGGCGGGAAATAGATGGGCGTGCCATGGGAACTGTCAGTAGTGAAAGTGAAGGTTATACGTAACACCAGTAGCAGAGTCTTGGTTTGACAGCCGACAATTTATGCATTGCATCGATTGTTGAATTATTTGTATTCTTTTTGGAATTTCTGGGAGCTACGAGGTCGATTATCCAGATTTTCCGCCGACGAAGCCCTGGAAAGCATAGTCCGGAAGGGGAGAGTGGTGGATTGGACCTGAAGGGACCAAAACCAAGAAAAAAATAGAGAGAGAGAGAGAGAGAGAAAATTAGGCCCATCTGAAAAACCTGCATCTTGTGTGTTCTAAAGTTATTCGCGATCAAAAAAGGTCAAAATATCGACGGCAACCTTGTTCGCTTTTCGTGTTTACCTCCTTTAAACCTAAATTGGGTTATTAATCTCCCAATCAATTTCAATGTTGGTAATTTGCTCCGTTAATTAAAAACCATTATTTACTTCTTTATCAGATATAAAGTCCTAATAAGAAGAGCAAACAGTTTTAATAGTATCTGGTTAATTACATTATCAATATTTGTAGATAATTATAATTTTTTTTATATTTAGATTAGCAGACTTGTTTAAAAATCTGTAGCTATTGATCTTTTTTAGCGTTTCCTTATACAATATGTTACAGAATGTTGTTAAGAAAATTTAAGTGCAGATTCTACTATTAAAAATATGAAATAAAAGTTATATAAACATGGGTCCGCAAATTCCTCGTTTTCAAAATACAGGATGGTAACCTTGCAAAAAAAAAAGTTTTCTTTTTTAAATAAATAACCAATTTTGTTTTAATTTAGCAGTGTTATTTAAGGCATTTGGGGGATAATCTATTAGTAACTTAATTACTTTATATAACTCCAGTGGCGTCTCGAGCGGCAACTAAGGGAATAATTCTAACAAAAAAATTACCTTCTGCTTCAAGTGTTTTGAATGGATCTGTTTTATACAGTTATACTTTGTCCCCATGCAACAATAGTATTAACAACTTTATATTATTAAAAACGCGTTTATTTATTTATTCAAAATAATATGCTATGTTTTTAAACATAGTTTTTTTTTTTGAAATTTTTTGGCTTTTACAGCGTTTCTACTTAAGTTCATAACAAATGGATTTTTTTCTTGTTAATTTTACGAAAATTTAAATAACAAAAGTATTTAAACGGTATTTTTACTCTTGACATCTTTTCTTAATAAAAATTATCGATATGTAAAAATTAAAAGTACTTTCCTTTTGAGCAAAATTTATTTTTTTACCACTAAAAAAAAACATTTATCTGACGATTAAATTTTGGGTGTTAGACCATGCACCACTTTTTAAAAAGAATACCCATTTTTTGTAAAATTATTATTAACAAGTTTTCTATATATGATAAAAACTTAAGACAACACACTGTATATTTATTTAGTCTAAAAAATCCGTCGCTCCGTGGTTCCCCGGACAACAGAGATAATTTTTAAAATCAAAATGTAAATGACGTACTGTGTACACTCTTAGAAAGTCGGTAACTCTGTATTCTTGGTAAATGATTGCGACCGATTATTTTTTTATAATTATTGCGGCCTCTGTCGAACCTACAAAATTTAAATCGATTAAACTACCCAAATATTTTTGCAAGATTGGCTTAGCAAAGAGTTTCATAGACAATAATTTTAAAAACCCTCGAGTCTTTGATTTTAAATTATTGTACATTTAACTATTTTTCAAAGAAAATCTTGTTCAAAATATGTTAGGCATTTTAATCTATTAAATTTTATAGGTCTTGTAATAATATGAATAAATCGTATGGTAAAATTGCACAGGTCCACAAAATGTGCTGGGTATCGAACAAAGATTTTGTGACATATTTTTTGCCGCTGAACACGAAAATGAAGTTAAAACTATAGGTCAAACTGCAAAAAAAACGAATTGCGAGGGCCAAGGGGCACTCACAATTTTTTATTATTGATTATATTATATATTATTATATTATTTTTGTTATGTAGCACCTCATTTTTAAGACTCTTTGATACTCTATTTAACGCCACTTTGTTTTTGAAAACAAACACAAAACAGCCCAGCCGTTCCAAACTTATAAATTCTTTACAAACAGTGCGGTTTTAATGGTATTGGCTTGTAAGTCTGGAATGGGTGGACCGATTTTTAAAAACAAAGTGGCCTTAAATGGAGTATCAAAGGGCCTATTAATATAAGGTGCTACAAAACCCCCTTCCAATACAAAAAACTGCTAGTGCCACCTTGGCCTTCGCAATTCGGTTTTTTGGAGTTTGACCTCTAGTTTTAACTTCAGATTCGTGTTGAGCGGCAAAAATATGTCTGAAAATCTTTGTCCGATGGTATGTGCTGGGTATATACAAATTTTTTATTTTGTAGACCTGTGTTATTTATCTCCTGTATAAATTTGAAGCTTTATTATTGTAGTTACTGTTGCATTTTTGCATAAAATACTTAGTACATTAAACGTGATATATTAGCAGTTTTGTATATTAAAAAAATTAAAATTGTGTGCAAAACGTGTACTTAACAGTAATTATTTATGACGTCTGTTAAAATATTAACAATTTAAATTAAAAAAAAAAGAAAATTATGTTATGCGTAAACAGCATTTTTGCAAGTTTAATATAAAATATGGCTTGTAATTTGCATAATATTTTTAAAAACTTTTAAACAATTGTTTTTCAGTATAAAATAAATATTGTTTCTGTTTTTCGCATGCTGCCCACAGACTATTTAACATGGAATCTGAGGTGAGAGACAATAATTTAGATAGTATAGATGGGTACATATTTAATTCATTCTCGAAGCGATGCCGCCAAGTACACAAAAAATGATAAAGAAAACAAACCTTTTCGAATGCACATAGCCTCGGACAGAACCTGATTACATATTTTTAGATAAATAATAAAAAATACATTGCTAAAACACGTATCACCTACTTACAAAACATTCTCTTATTTCGCCTCTGTCCTACTATAAAACCGGTGGCACTTGGCGTGGTACTAGAAACTCGTCCGGTTAAATATTTTTTGCTGCAATAAATCATTGTTCGCAAAAGGGTTTCTTTACTTTATTATTTTTTGTGTACTTGGCGGCATCGCTTTCAAAATGAATTAAATGTGGACCCATCTTTAACTAAATATTTTAGTAGTGATAAAAACCTATTTTGTTTTTTTGTATACTTTTTTAAGTTGTTGCTTTTTCCTAAACTTGTTATCCTTGACAAAAATGTAATACTTAGCTACAGTCCCACGCATAAATTTTTTAATTTGTAAAAATCAAAAGTCACAGGGATCCAAATCTGGCAAAGAGGATGAATGTAGCAACAATAATTCCTTATTTCTTTTACTAATTTTCTCGATATTTCTCGGTGCTGTATTATAGTGTGTTTCTTACTAAGTAGTCTAAGGTTATTTCTTTAGCAACATTTCTGGACCCTACTTTACTAAAGTACTGGGTAAACACCACCTCTTAGCCTCATATTTTGAACCAGAATTATGCTATCAGATCAATCAGATCTTATCCATAGTAATGAAATGACAAGATCTTTGCTGGCAAAGATGAATTCAAATATGTATGTTTTTATTTACCCCTTGACTTTTGGACTTAAAATTTCAGAAAAATTATTTTTTTACAATACCTAATAAATTCGCCTAGACCCTTTACCAAAGCACTTTTTATTCATTGGCAATCTAAAATCGAATCCTCTATTTTGCTACAATTTTTGGTGTTGAGGCACTTTTTGGACATCCTGCACGTAAAGATTTTTCAAGATTTGTTTCACCACGTTTTAATTTAGTAATTTATTTTTACTCTTCTAAATGAAGGTAAATTGATAAATAAAACTTTATACGTGTAAATAAAAAGTACTTCCATTTTTAGAAAAGATAAGACGCTGCTTTTTCTTTATAAATTACTTAGAGATAAGAATTGTTCATTCTTTATATATTTACTTTTTAACAAGCAGACTAAGGAATTAGAAAAAAAGGAACCCAAGGAAAATAACGATTCAACATCCACAGCGGATTACAAGTTGTAAGGCTAATGATTTGGTAAGTTATATGGGACTTTCTACATTTCAGTAAATTGATCATAAATATACATTTTTCTATTATGTAAATTATACCATTTTAAAATTATTCTTTAGCGTAGTAATAATAATTTACAACATGTTTATTAACTAAGAATCAAATCACAAAATACATCCACCAAGAAATAAGTTAACATATAGTTTATTGGTGCTTTATTTATTGAGCTTTTGTTTATTTAAGGTCAAAGCACACTAGGCGCTCAACTCTCGGTACACTCTACTGATCTCGATGGATTGCCAATGTTATTACTTGCGCGAAACAAAAGTTACATTTTATGGGCGATAAAGCGGGTTTATGCGCAAGCAAATCGAGGGTGAACGCGCCTGGCGCCAAACAAGCTATCCGCATTATCAGAAAGAATTTACGACGCCTTCTCTGGGTTTCTCGTTCGGAGTCCGGTAGCTAATGAGCGTCACCAACGACGTATGGACCAGGTTTGTTTACGTTTGAGCTGTTGTCATCAATACATCACAGTAAAAGCGCTAAAATGCGGTTTGCCAAATTTAATTTTTCCACTCTAAACTTACTAACCACAAGTAGTTGTTGGATAAGCCTCTATATTAAAGAATTTTGTAATATTAACTTTTAAATGAACAATACATATATTTTTATCATATTTAGATATCATAATAAAAACATATGTTCAAATAATATAAGTTATTATCTTTTTAAAAAAGCAAAATTCTGAAAATACGTGATTATTTGTTAATCCCGGCAACGCCGCCCAGGAATTTTTAATCCATCGTAAATAAAACATGAATGAACTTTTCCTAAACGCTTGTGGGTGACGCCCCCTTTGATTTGTCATTTCTGTTGGTTTCTGTCATTTAACAATTTGGAAAGCCAAAAATGATCAAATAAAGCTTATAATGCGTTTTTTTGTGTATTTTCTGGTGTTTGTTGGTGATTAGAAAGTGTTTTTAAAGACAATATAGGTAGGCAGTACTTTGTTTGTAGAAGGGTAGACTATTTTTGCACCTCACTTTTCACAGGTAAATAGAGACCAACGTCGTTGGGTGCATACTATCGACCAAGGTCAAAAGTAAGTCCGCCATTTTCATTTCTCGCTTGCCTCACCCCTTTGCCTATTAGGATTGTTAGCTTAATGTTTATTATAAAATTATGAATGAATCGCTGGGTCCATACGTCGTTGAACGTCACGGTCTAAACGCGGACGGAGGGCATGGAGTGCCGGTGTTGTATTCTACCAGTGCGCATGTTCGTCCACCCTCGATATCAAGATTAAATTAAATAAAAATAAAAATTATAAGTTTTTTTATCTTTGGACAATCCACGAAGGCTAAAAGCCTAAATACTAACGTACCGTGGGTGTCTTAAGCGAGGTAAGAGGGAGTTTGTTGACACGGGACTTAATTACTTGAAGATTTAGGGGGAAGGAAAAACCTCCGCGGGCAGCAGGTTCCACAATCTAGAAACTCTAGGGATAAAAGAACGAATAAAGTGGGAAGTTCGGGGCCTGTCCAGTTGGACCGTATAGGGATGCCTACGCGCGGAACCACGAGTTTCTCTGGTGGGAACCGTGAGTGAAGGAACTATACTGGACAATTCTTCAGAGCAGAACCCATGGAAGTACCTATAGAAAGCGATAAATCCCCACAGCCCGACGATGGGCAAGAGAGGGAAGCCTTTCTGTAAGTGAAGGATCATTAATGAGATAAATAGCTCTTCTTTGAATAGAATCAAGAATGCTTAGGGTTGTGGGGGACGCCATGCCCCAGATATGAGAACAATATTCCAAGGGAGGTCAGATTAGGGACACATATAAAGTGTACAAATTAGAAGGGGCAAAATAATTTTTGGCTCGAAAGAGAAATCCAAGATTTTTTGAAGCTGCCGTGGCTATAGACACAATGTGTTTATGCCAGTTAAGGTTACTTTCAAATGTGACGCCCACCAGATTGAACGTGTCTTTGCTTTGTAAAACTTGGCCGCTCATAAGTAGAGGATGATTATTTGATGACTCTTTTCGCGTCAAGGAACATGATTGTGTTTTGTATGCATTAAAATGGACGAGATTTTTGGCGCCCCAATCCAATTTTATATTAAGATCCTGCGAAAGAGATACCAGCATCGCTCTGCGTTTGTTTTCCAAGTCAGGTTTAGTGATGGGTTTAGGAACCTGAAAACTGGAGTGAAGGGTACTATCGTCGGCGAAACTATGAATGGAATTAGTTGTGGACGAAAGAAGGTCGTTGATGTAAAGAAGAAACAATGTTGGTGCCAGAACTGAGCCCTGAGGGACTCCAGCATTTACTTGGTGAAAGCTTGAAGAATGGCCGTCCACAATAACTGATATACGACGATCAGATAGATAACTAGAGAGCCAAGTTCAAAGTTTACTTGAAAGACCATAGGAGGGAAGTTTATTAAGAAGTGCGGCATGCCAGACCTGGTCAAAAGCTTTGGATATATCAAGAGCAACGATCTGGGACTCACCTAGAAACTCAAGAGACTTATTCCAGCAGTGTGATACGAAGAAAAGAAGAAATCCATACTGCCTGTCATGCAAAATTTTGTGTTTTTCTAAGTACTTAAGAATTTGTGAGGTAATTAATTTTTCCATTACTTTACAAAGAACTGTACAAAGTTAAGTAATAGTAAGAAAATTAATTTACCAAATAATATACTACCTAATTAATATTTTCAAAATTAATGATTAAGATTGCTCGTGTGTTCTAAGAAATAACATATTAATATTTTATTTTATTTCTCAATTAAAAACATCACTAAATGCAGCGTAGGTGAAAAAAATTAAGCAATTCGGTTCGGTTCCCTGAAATGTTTAAGCAGTTTCGAAAATATTTTTACCAGAATTAAGTGTAGTAATAAAACTTACCATTGTTGTTTGACTTTAACCAAACCAAAATTAATATTTTTTTTTATAAAAACGTTCCCAACAAACTTTCAAAAACGGATCAATAAATAGGATGCATTACCAGAAAAATGGTAATTTTATTAGATATCTTTTATTTCGTTTTGATTTAAATAATTTTCATGGGTATTTTTCAGAATTTAACCCAAAAAAATACACGAGATTGCTGTTTTTTTATGCAAGAAAAGACTCAAGTTTTCTTTGTTTTTTTCTTTGATGGATTGCCCTATCGTATAGAAATAATCACAGCAATCAATACTTTCATTTCTTCTTAAGTTAATATTGTTAATAATACTATCATTGACAAAATAAGTAAACAAATTACCAAATTTATTTCCCCGAAATGTTTAAGTAAATCAGTGTCAATAAAATTGTTTTTGTGTACATACCAAGTAAAAAGGTAGTCATCATATTTACTAGGGTTGAACCTTAAAAAAACTAAATAAAATTTCACGTTTGCAACCTTGTGTGATTTGATAAGCGTGGATGGTATAGTAAGAACATTTTAAAAGCGCAAATTCGGTACCCTTTGAAAATAATACAAAAAACATAAAAAAGGCCGCCTGCAATCGGACTATTTTATACAAAGGCGCCGCTATCCTTTACAGCGACGCGCCGATACACTATGGGATAGAAATCCATTATTTTGGCCAAAAAGCAACTTTGAAATTTTAATGGCTCATGCTGTGTATTTTAAAGTAGATACTCCAAACTACATGTACGCAAAATTATAAAAGATATGACGACTTCTATTTGGTAATAAGAAACTTGAAAATGTATTTTAAGTAAACATAAATATACAACATTTAATCTACTAAGTTTATTATTAGCCTTATTTACTAAAAAAGTAAAAGAGTTTAAATAATAAGAGCTATTGTTGTGTTTCCGATGCAGTCTCGCGAAGTCTCGCTACTTTTGTCAAAGATTTTTTTACCTTTTTCTTTATCAGTTTTTGTACTTACAATTGCCTTCCTACTTTTTGCTACTTCTGAGTGTAAGGACAGATACAAGATTTTTATAATTTACAAAGTTTTCCATTTTAAAATTTAATATGTTTTGTCCTACACTGTATATCCTAAAAGAAAAAAGCATTCTGATGAAAGATATGGATTCCACAGAATCTACCCAACAAAACAGTGTTTTTATTTATTTTATACGTTAAAAAATTTAAAAAAGTTGGGAAGATGTATCTCAATTACGCTTCTAAGAATAATTTAAAATTATTTTTCATATGTGGATGGTCATATTTCCGAAACTAATTGAGATAGACACATCAAATGTAGTATTTTTTAAAGCATTTTAAAAGATTTTTTGGTGGTGATATAATATTCAGGGTATTCAATTTAAAAAAAAAATCATACCTTTTGTCGTACCCCATCGGATTACTGATTAGAATACTACCAAATTAACCAAACAAGCTGACATTTTAGTTTATTTTGTACAATAAAAAATAATAATGTTAAGGGGGTGTAAATTTATAATAATATATAATCAGTTTTAGGTTTCCAAAAGCATTTGTAATAATTTATAATATTTTTTCAGTAAAAAGCACCTTATTTTAAGTTACATTGGTAAGTTTCAGAACTTTGACCAAAAAAATTAATTTCTATCCCATAGTGCGATGACCAGCTGCATCAACCGGCATATCATAAAAGAAATATAGCAAAGGCGGCCGCGAAGACAAGCATGCCGATTTATTTGCTTTAAACTTTTTGTGATTTTTTTTCTTATCAAAGAGCACCGAATTTACATTTTTAAACTTCTAATATTACATCGTTTTTGTTGTGATTTCTTAAGAAAATAATACCCGTCCCGTCTCAGTGAAGTTGGCCCAACCAGCCAAAATATGTAGTTATGTTAGGTTCTTTTTTTGGTTTCTCTAGGAATATCCCAAAAACTTAAACTAACAGAACTTATTAAACAGTTAAAAGTGCACTAAAAAAAAAATTACCCTACACTGTTTTAACATTCATTTGATGGTTTAAATTACTTTAAATGTAGTTGTATTGGCACAATTCTAGGGTATGATTTGGACCACCCTGTAGAAACTGTGCGGGACTGCAAACTTCAAAGGCAATTCTATCCCTTAAATATATGTATTTTTAATCAAATAGCTGATATTTCTATCTTCTATTTACGTTTTTAAAAAATGTATTTAATATAATGTGTTTTTTTTTTATATCATCCAGTGACGTCACTTTGGAAAGCAAATATACAGGGTGATTCAAAAATCGATCACGAAACTTAAGGGAGTGATTCTACTTGACAAAATAATGGTAGAGCTTCATATACATTTTTTTCAAAATGTCATTCGTTTTCGAGTTACAAGCCGCCAAAGTTCAATTTTTATTTTGGTTTTTCGCCATATTGCATTTATTTTTTAACCAATCCAGTTGATATTTGGCACACAAATCGAGCTTTACAGATTCTAAAATTTTAAGACAAAAGTACTTTTCTTAAATACCGCCAGAGGGCACTTTGCCTAAAACTTGAAATTTATTTACATCATAACTCACTTATTTTGACAGATATCGCAAAGCTGGGGGCGCCATTTTATAGACAATTAAAAACTTAAAAAATAAGGTACTCTTTATTAAAGTCGATAAACCTCACCGTTTAGGCACCAATAGACATCAAAGTTTTCATCAATTTTAATCAAATTGAAGCTCTACCCTTATTTTGTCAAGTAGAATCACTCGTTTAAGTTTCGTGATCGATTTTTGAATCACCCTGTATATTTATATTAGTTGGGCCAACTTTACTAAGGCGGATCTTGTATACTAGTTTACCCTTATAAACCTAACTTGCTTATTCCAAAAGTGAAAGTTTCATTTCCTTGAAAAAAAGAAAAACCGCTTAAGTATTAGTGTCATTCTTCTGCCCAATATCGCATTATCTCATAATGCCCGATACCTATATCAACGAAAAAATAAATTAAAAGCCATCCATAAGCCCGGATTTATTACCATGCGATTTCTATACTTTTTTTTTTGAATATTTAAAATCTTATGTTCTATATATAATATCTAAATAATTCAAAAAGCATGTAAAGCTTATCACTAATCCTTTTATATTAACCTGAACATTTTAGTGTAACATTTTTTGGCTAGTCTTATTTATATTTACTTTTCTTATTACTATATGACTGCAAATAGCTTTTGCAGATACAGTTAAATAGGTAAGTGCATGAAAATGTTACCGCGTATCTACAAATATTTTAGTTTAATGATAAGGTATACCGTCGGTAGGTAAAGTTGACATAACCCAATGTAAACAGCAATATACAAATATTATATAAAAATAAGTCATAATTCAGATTGTAATAAACAGTATGTCCACATATATGTATACAGAATCAGCTAAATAAAGTCGTTCGTAGGCAATGTGTGGAAAGGAAACGGACTAACGCGAATACCGGCATGTAAACATTTCGGATTGGATGACTATTCGTATTTCCTTTGTTGTTAATTAAACTGGACGATATACCTTTAACTATTGCTTATACGGTATAAAGGCAGGTCTTGCTTAGTATATTATAGACGACTTTCTTAAACATTAAAAGTTTATGACCATTTGTGCTACTGTAAAGTCCATCCGAGGACATAGTATAACTGTATACCGGGTGATGCATCGCCGGGCGGGATATGGAAATCCCATGTAATTTTTAATGGGGTAAATTATTGACTCCCCTAATTATTTTAGAGAAAAATTCTATTAAAGTTTATTGAAGAGCATGCAAATCTACGTCCATGGTAAAAACTTTAGATTTTTCAGTTAACCCGTTTGCTAGTTAGATGCTTATATATTTTTAAAAATTGTTACATTATTTTCGCCTTATATTTATGAACAACAATAAAAATACCAGTTAGCGTGACATAACGTTGTCATTTTGAAGTTTAGTGCTTTATTATTATCAAAAAATCGTACAGTAAAAAGATTACAAACGAATTAAATTAAGTTAAACTAAACTAGAGTAACAAATTTCAAGAACTTATGAAATTTATAATATTTACATGCTTTAATACATTATTAATATTATTACAATAATAATAATAATAATATTTATTTCCAAAAATATTTCTTACAATAATAAATAAGTTTTAAAATACAAGCACTATTTTACATTATTTTATACATAGTACAAAAACACCTAGATATTTAAATAATTAATTAGTTGGAAATAAACTTAAGATTTAAGAAAATTTTCAAATATTCCTCCATTGACTGCTAGACAATAACCCAGACGTACATAAAATTGTCTTCTTACATTGGCTAACTGGTAAAATGAAATTTTATTGCAATCTGTAGAACTGGCATTTTTTAACTCATCTAGATTAGAGTAATTTTTATCCTTGTATATCATGCTTTTAAATGACCCCAGCAGAGGAAGAAGTCATTTGGCGAAATATCAGGAGACCTGGCTGGCCAACTTATGGTGTGATGTAGGCCAATAACATTTCCATTAAAAGCATTGTGTAAATATTCCCGAACAGCCAGGGTATTATGTGCCGGGCAGCCATCCATTTGGTACTAAATTTCTTGATTTTTCCTGGATACATCATTTAAAGCGGGTAAAATTAGTTCTTCAAGTAGTTCCAAATAAAATTCTGCATTCAAATTTTGATTAAGAAAAAATGGTCCAATAATATGTTTTCCGAAAATCCTCTCTCAAACATTTACTTTCTGTGGATATTGTGTCCTCGTTTCGACAAATCTGTGTTGGTTTTCTTTGCTCCAGTATCGGTAATTTTGATGATTGGGTTCATTGTTTAACGTAAATGTGCACTCATCAGTAAAACCAATATTTCTTCAAAATTCCCTGTTCTTGTTTGCCCTTTCCATCATGTCAAAACAAAATTCCTGCCGTCGTATTTCATCCCCATCCCTTAGCTCTTGATGTCTTTTATATTTGTAGGAAATGTATTTATGCCTTTTCAAAATCCGGACCACTGTTGATTGATCTATTCTTATGATATCCTGAAGTTTGATAATTGATAATTAGGGGAGCCAATAATTGACCCCATTAAAAATTACATGGGATTTTCTATGTCCCGCCCGGAGATGCATCACCCGGTATACCAAACCATACCATACCAATTTAAATGTTAAAATGAAAATTCTTTCTTTTTAACAGCAATATTTTACCGGTTATTATTATTTAATAGTATTATAAATTCTTTTTAATAAATAATGTATTTTTAAACAACTAGAACTGAATATTTTTTTATAACCTTTAAATTAACAAATTATGTCGAATGTCTGTTGAATTGTTTCAAATGTACCTATTAAACGTATAACTCTATTATATAATAACAACATTAAATTCTATTAAGTTATCCTTTAACAAACAAAATAAATGCTTTGTTGTAAAAATAACTTCAGAAGGAAATGACCAATTTAAAATATTTATTAAAGAATTTTAAAAAGTTTGTCCCACGCACCGTTAGAGCGTAGAGCCGGAGGAATTACTAAAATAAATCAAATAGTTCACCCATACGGACCTTTCAAAATAAAAATTAGTCTATTATGTAACACATAAAGTGACTTAGAATTACAAAAAATCCGGACGTTTTATAGAAAATTTAAAATAAGGGTGTTTCATTTTCGATGGTTTTACGGGGTATCTCGAAAACCGTAAAGAATATAAAAAATCTAATATGAGACTCCCGATCAAGGTTAGTTATTTATAAGGTTGCGACATATCCTCAACTTTTAGGCGGTTTGAGGTCGGGGACGCAAGGAAGGAGCACTCCACGGAGAAAAGTTAGCAAGACTAGGTAAAATTAAAGCTGATGATCAATCCAGTGGCGTCTGGCGTCTAAAATTTGCTCATTTCATTTTGCATTGTTTTGGTAGTGATATTTGTTGAAAGATGTAATTCCAAATATTTTTTATTTAAAGTAAAAGAATTTACAACTTAATAATAATTAATAACTGTTGTAAAAACGGTTGTTCTACTAATACAATAAACTGTATAACTCCGGCACTGAACAACATGGCCGAAAAATGGGAGATGTGACGTCATAACACGTCAAAGCAATATGGCCGAATGTCGTGACCTTATATAGACCGACTTTGCTCCCGATCTCTTTTTTGAGAAAACAATTCATGGCTATTGAGATCCATCTCGGAGCTACAGGGTGATTTTTGAATTTTGCCCATTTTTATAATCTTTTTTAACTCGTTTGCTGTTAAAGTTGTGAAAAAATTTTAAATAGGTTAATTATGTAGTTTTTCCGAAGAATATTGTGGTGTTATTAGTTTTCTTCTTTATTGGTTAGTATTTAAGAAAATTACTCAACTTATGTTTTTCTAATGGAACAACCTGTAAATTTGTATCTATATTTATTAAGCTCCCTTTTAGCTTTTCAAAAATATATATAAGTATGTATTTTTATTTAAAGTTTTACCGACAATTAACATTTTCCATAAATTTTGCTTTTTTATAGAAGGCCATGACTGAAAATGACAAAACAATATTTTTCAATACTCACTTTTTTGGTTCCGCTACCCCAAATTGATTTTTTATTAAGAATCAATTTTTATATTTTTAATTTATTTAAATAAACCAACCTAAGCTTTAATAAATGTTAATGCTGTTTTTTAAAAAATATTTCGAAAACTTGCAATAAAATTAAAATAAACAACATAACAATAATATACAAGTTTAAAAAATATGATACTATTATAGAATAAGCACTATTACAGAGAATAATATAATATTTACTAAATGGAAATAAAATAAAAATACACATCATGGAACACTATAATTTAAACATTTATTGTAATTTTTGTTTTTGTTAGTTTAAGTATGAATTCTTTGATTTTAAATGTTTTATAATATGTATTTATTTTATTTTAATTTAGTAAGTATAACTTTTTTTTCTGTAGTAGTGCCTTTCTATGATGAAGTTATATTTTTAAAGCTTAGCTAAGCAAACTAAAATACCTTGTAAATATAAAAGTTAATTGTTAATAAAATATTTTTAGGGTAGCAGAAATAAAAAAGTAGGTATTGAAAAATACTGTTTTGTCATTTTTAGTCATGGCCTCCTCTAAAACAAAATTTATGAAAAATGCCAATTTTCTGTAAAACTTTAAACAAGAAATACATACTTATATACATTTTTGAAAAGCCGAAAAAAGCTTAATACATACAGATAAAAATATACAGGGTGTTTCATAAGAAAAAACATAAGTTGGATAATTTTCTTAAAAACTAACCAATATAGAAAAAAATCCAATTACACCACAATATTCCACGGAAAAAAACTGAACAATTAAGCTATTTAAAGTTTATTTACAACTTTAATAGCAAAGGAGTTAAAAAGATTATAAAAATGGGCAAAATCCGAAAATCACCCTGTAGCTCCATGATGGATCTCAATAGCCATGAACTGTTTTCACTATAGTTGTTTTCTTAAAAAGAGATCCGGGAGTCTTATATTAGATTTTTGATATTCCTTACGGTTTTCGAGATACCCTGTAAAACCATCGAAAATGAAACACCCTGTAGTGTAGGTGACGCCCTCATAAGTGAAGTTGTAGTACGCGCTCGCCTAACTTCGTATCTCGTGGCAACGATCTCTTATAGAGAAAAAATTATAAAAAATAATTATGGACTCTTTGACCTCCGGACAGTGCGGACGTGCGTAGAGGACAACAAAGTTCTTCCCGGGGTGGCGGTTAGAGGTGCCGTACGAACGTTTTTACCTTCGGGGATCAAGGAAAGATTCACGCTAAATTGACGGCATCTTTCTTCTGGATCTAAGCGCTGTGAGCGAAGATTTCATAAGTTGATGGTTTCCTGTTTGGTGGTGAACACGAGGTATTTCTCAAATGGCGGAAAATAGATGGGCGTGCCATGGGAACTGTCAGTAGTGAAAGTGAAGGTTATGGTTACACCAGTAGCAGATCTTGGTTTGACAGCCGACAATTTATGCATTGCATCGATTGTTGAATTGTTTGTTTTCTTTTGGAATTTCTGGAAGCTACGAGCTCGAATATACAGATTTTCCGCCGATGAAGCCCTGGAAAGCATAGTCCGGAAGGGGGAGAGTGGTGGATTGGACCTGAAGGGACCAAAACCAAAAAAAAAAAAATAGAGAGAGAGAGAAAAAAATTATTTTGTTTTTCAATAAATGAGTAAAACAAAATAATTATACAGTGTTTTCATTTCAAGTCCCTAATTAATGCATAATAATGTGAAAAAAGCCCCAAATTTTATTATTTTAAGGTATTTTATACTTGACCACGTAAGTTTTGGTTTCGGCCGAAACTGAAGCCACAGCCGAACATTCGGTTTTGGCCGGAAAACCAGTTTTGATCGGATTCTAGCTAAAATACAATTTATTTTAATTTGCAAAATAGCAACATTTTAACGCTCTTTAAGATAAAAAATAAGAAAAAAATCGTGTTTCTAAGTTAAACAGTATAATAGCAACTTTTTAGTTTTTGGCCACATTTCCAAAATTACAAGAGACAGATGTATTTCGAGTGGTGATAAAATATACAGGGGTTAAATTTAAACAAATATTGTTTTAGTCTGTAAAATCTTTAATCTAGTTTGTAAATTAAAACAATTTTCCGTTTTGACTAATAACAAACTAATAATACTACTAAATTATGACGAACACTTAATTTAGACGACCCTGTATGGTATTTTTCTGTAAACAATAAGCGGAAATAGCTAGAAATAAGTATTATCTTAGTCGTTAATTTGATTTCTCACCCAAAATAAAGTAAAAACGGAAATACCTTTGTGTTATTTATATGTAGTTACTTTAGATATTTCTTAATTTACCATTGTCTTTAATCTAATATTTGTTCCTAAAAATCTACGACCTAAATTAATAGTTATTGACACTGATTGATTATTACTAAAATAAAACGTGTCATATTGTACTGTGATTGAAGGGATTAAGCATCCTATTAAATTCGTAAAATTTAAATTTTAATTAATATTTTAAAAAATTTGCAATTAGTGAATACTGAGAAAGCGATCATATTAATAAAAAATAAAATTAAAAAAAAACAACATATTTGTACTTTAAAGTTGTACCGAGAAAATAAAAGAAAATTGAAGGGGGTTGATTGAAGTCTATAGGGTGCTTCCGAATTGACTTCACTGTTAAATTTAAGCTCATAAACTGCCCACAAACCAAGAAACTGGTTAAGACAGGTTGACCAACTCAAGTAGATTCGACAGTCAAAATAATAATTGCATATTCTGTAATTTGTAAAAGTTGTACGACATATTTGATGTTTTCTATGGGCATGTTTATGCACCTTGTTGCACCAATTATTTGTCGTCAGAAACGATCGCATAGTCCCTCTCTCTCTATTTTTTTTCTTGGTTTTGGTCCCTTCAGGTCCAATCCACCACTCTCCCTCTTCCGGACTATGCTTTCCAGGGCTTCGTCGGCGGAAAATCTGGATAATCGAGCTCGTAGATCCCAGAAATTCCAAAAAGAAAACAAAGAATTCAACAATCAATGCAATGCATAAATTGTCGGCTGTCAAACCAAGACCTGCTACTGGTGTTAC
>JACEGR010002647.1:0-123049 GCA_014170235.1 Listronotus bonariensis | reverse complement strand
GTTACGATTTAATTTAGGTTATTCATATTTTTAGATTAATTTATAAGTTATAAGATTTTGTTTACTAGTTTACTTTAAAATAAAAATGAAAACTTACGGTTTTTATTTAATTTAGTGTTAGGTATATCCTCTTAAGTAACTTAGACAAGATTTAATATACGGAAAAAAGGGGTTTTCATTGATTAATTTTTCACGGTCTTACATAATTAATTTATGAATGTTTCGGTATAACTTGGATTTTCCTTTATAACTATTAAACTATAATTTGAATTAACTGATAACTTTGCAAACACTATTGTTTTGTTTACAAGTAATTTTATCGGGTACTAAACTTTGTTTGTTTACTGAAATATCAATAAATCTTCAAAATGTTAGTGACCATGTGATAAGGGTTCAGGTATAAAAATTGATAAATACAGTATTAGCAGTGGTACCTATCGGTCAGTTTGCAAATTTGGAATTTTGATGCAAAAAGGTCACAATTTTTAAGCGTTATCATCTGGCAATAGGGAGATTTCTTTAGGATTATTCGTTCGCTCTATAAAATGTAGAATTCTTAAAAATTGATTGTTTGTTAACGGGTTTTTAATAAGGTTTTAAAGTTATCTGTATTTAAATAGTATTTTAGCTGGACGCTGAGGACACCTTCGCTTTAAGTGGGTACTACTTTTACTATGCGCATTAACATGCTTACATTCTAATTAATTAAATAAAAGTAATTAGCAAATGTATAAAATTCTAAAATATATTGAATGGGCTAATTTGTATCTGATTACATAATTTGTCTTTGGATTTGGGTTTGTGAAACTTGTTTCTAAATGGTAAACATGTTTTGTATTTTGAATTTAGATTTTTCCCGCTTAGGCATTTGCTCAAGCAGACTTACTTTAAAGGGCTCGAGTGGTACCGCCATTCTTGGGTAGCCATTGTACCGAGCCGGTTTTGCTGTTGAAATTTTTAATAAGTTCGGCATTGTAGCCTCCTTTTTGGGGATTAATTATTAAAAATTCATCTAGTGAGTTGTGTTAAATTGATTAGGAGATATTTGGATATTTTGACTTGGAAAACACAACTTATCGAAATATTTTTCGGATTTTAAGCAAACCTGACTAGCTGCCATTTTGTTGGAACCACCAGTTTAACTGGAAACTTAAAGCCACCCTACATCCAAGTAAGTTTTAAAGGATTTTCTTTTAAAAAGTCGTATTTTTGTAATGGGTTTTATATCTTCCTTTTAGGGCTTTTATTTTTGGAATCTATATTCATTCCTCTGGGCTCAAGAATCAGCTTACCTTATCCTTTTGTCTTTGGCGTTTGCACGTGTACGAATAAATACTGACCATAACTGTACCTTATTTGGGGTCAACAAGCAGTTTATCCAGGCTGCCCATGGGACTCTCTGGACTACTTGAACTTCTAAATTTATCAGATAAGCCACACATTTTCTAATTTTTCTTTTAATATATATATATATTTTTTTTTAATGCTGAACTGTGCGTTCCGCTCTGGATTTAGATATATAAATTTAAATAATAGAACAAATAATCATTTTTAAATATTAAATAATGCTCCCAATTGACTTATAAAGAAATATTTTTGATAATCACTGTAAGTTCATTATATAATACGTTGTAAACTTCACGTGATCACGTTGGGTATAAAAGAAACTGTGTTAATATGTTAATATTTGCCAAACATTTTTGGTTGATTTAAATTAAATTCTTGTTTGAGTTATTTTCATAAATAAAGTTTTAAGAATAGAAAATAATTTGAAAAATCTTTTCTTTGGTATCTAGTTTGGGGTTTACGGAACATTTGTAAGTTTTCTGGCTTTAGCTGCTTTAAGCCAGTGGCGCCCGAACTCACCCCTTTAATAATACTAGCTAGGCATTTTGCTGCACCTTTTGGCAACCCCAAACTAAATTTAATTAACAGTACTCAGCGGTGTAGCAATTTGGCGCCCGGTTTGACTGAGCAAACATGTGGGGCCTGCTCATATATTTCTGAGCAAAAAAAAAAAAAAATTTGTTGCAATATTATAAAGTTTTTGTTAGTTACTTTGTGGCGGCAAGTTCAGCATTTACCTTATAATATTTTTTTTTATTTTACACATTTTAACTTTGCTTATAATTATTTAAAAATTAATTTAAATATACGACATTTTTGTTGATATTTGGATTAAGTTATTTTTAGAGAAATTTAATACATTATTGAAAATTTATTTATAATATTTGGTCTTTAAAAATCGATATTTTTTTGTGGCATACTAGATATAAAGGTTTACTAATATTGAGGTTTCATTATTAGGGAAGTTTAGCATGCTACGTTATTATTAAGTAAAATTATTTTATTGGGAAATTTTATCCTTTTTTTTAAATAATATAATTACGGGGCATTATTTTATTTTTTTATTGATTCAATCTTGTTAAAAAAAAATGTCCACGTAGTGTGTATTTTGAATACAGCTTATGGTCCTATTTAATAAAAAAAAATCGATTTTCTTATGCACGTTTTTTTCATTTAAATTACAATTTTCAGTTACGATTTTGCTTCTAGTGAGAAATAAATTTTCGACATTGTTGCCACTTGTACAAAATAATATTATTATAGATTGAGGTCGTATTTATTTCTTAATTTTTAAGATAACCGATTTCTATTGAAATTGTTGGTGAAACTGTATATATTTTGGTTTACTGCTGATTTTTTTTGGATATTTTAGATTATATTTTTCTTTAAACTCCTGTTTTGTGTTATAGCTCAATAGGTATTTTTGCTTTGTCATAAAATTTACTTTTCCTGGAAAATATTTGGAAACTTTTTTTATTATATATTTCTTTTATTTGGTACTTGGTGTATATTTAACTGATAGTAATTGTACTGTAGAACATGTATTTTTTTTATTTAAAATTTAATATTCTTTAATTCATTTAATTACAAATTGGTATTAGCAGTTTGATGGTTATTTTCCGTCTTCATAAGGTTAATTTTACTTATTTTTTTTCCGTTTATTTTAATATAGTTATTATTTTTAAATTACTATACTAAAACTTGATAAAAAAAAAGAAATAATTCAGTTGTTATCTTACTTTTTCCTGGAGTTTGGTTTTCGAAAAAAAAATTCTTTATTTTTTTCTTTAATCGTACTTTGTGTATGATTAATTTAATGTCATTTTTCTTTTATATGGTTTGATTTTGGAATTGACAATTTGAATTATATTTTCATAAGATTATTTAACTAATACTTAGTATAATAATTTGATTTTTGTTTTACTTTTTATTAAGCTCGATTTATTGGAAAATAATTGCATATTTTAATATTTTTTTGTGATTTCCTTAATTGGTATTTTGTGTACGAAAATTAAATAGGAATTTTACGTTTTGTAAAGTTTAATTACCCTAAAAATTTAGTACAAATTTGTATAATTTTGGGATTTTTAATTGTTTATATATATAAAAAAATGGCGCCACCAACTTCTTACGAAGTGAATCGCTTGCATAAAGATGAACTTGCTTATGAATTGGCTATACGAGGTATAACGGATCAGAATGACATGAATACAATGAGAAAATCTCTTCGTGCTTTGCTAAAATTGGAAAAACGAGGCGATTCAATTGATTATCCGGATTACCCGTTTGATTTTAAGACTGATCATGCGAAAATTTCCGAAAAGTTAAATGAGGTCAAGAATCTTGTGGACACTTTTGATGCCACCGATGAATCCGCGCATAAGCGACTGCTAACAGTAATTGCTTACGTAATAGGACGAATAAATCGTTGCTTAGCTGATAGCTCTGATGAAAAGAAAATTAAATCTGGTTTGCTAGTAAATATTTTGAGTTATAACGCTGAACATGAGTCAAAAATGAGGAAGCACAAACGCGAGCAACTTAATTTGTCGGCAGGTATTTCACTGCTTGATACTAATAGTGGAAGTAGTAGTTCAGAATCTGATTCTGAAAATGATTTACCTATAAGTAGCACTGTATGCCATGCTCCTTCGGCATCGCGCAAATCAATACCAGTCTCGCAGTGGAATCTGAAATTTTCGGGAGATGAGAACTCCATGTCACTCAGTAGTTTCTTAGAACGCGTGGAAGAACTAAAGATAGCGCGCAATGTTACCGATTACGAACTGTATAATTCCGGGATCGATTTATTTCGAGATAGAGCATATACTTGGTACCTATCTGCACGAAAGAAGGCACATGACTGGCCATCTTTAGTAACCTTACTAAGGAAACAATTTCAACCTCCGGATTATAATGATAAGCTTTTTGCTGAAATTAAGAACCGAACGATGGGACCGCATGAATCTTTAGGTATTTACCTAGCAGTAATGGATAACTTATTTGGAAGACTGACAATCAAAATTCCAGAAGCTACTCGGCTAAAGATTTTACTTAACAATGTGACACCGTTTTATCAGACGCAGTTAGCATTGACTGAAATTCAATCGGTCGAACACTTATTAGAACTAGGCCAACGTTTGGAAGCCCGCAAAGTTTCTGTTGAACATTTTAAGCCTCCCCCATCTCGCAGAACGGACCGCTTGTTAGAGCCAGATTTGGCCTATCTTCATTCCGAGAATCAAGTCAGGGACAGTACTTGTAATGAAATAGAAAATAGGCAAGTTTTGAAATGTTACAACTGTAATAGACCCGGACACAAAGCTGTACATTGTGATCAGCCTCATCGTCGCAGATGCTTTAAGTGTAATAAACCAAATTTTACGGTTCGTACTTGTCCAACTTGTAATCCAAATTCGGGAAACGGGAATCTGAGACGTTAGAAGGTCGTCTACCTGTCTCAAAGCTTAAATCGGCCACAGATTATAAAAATAAATTAATTTTAGATTATGTTTTGTCTCACGCTGTTGGAGATCAACGGCCCTATCTTCAAGTTTCCATTTTGGGTGCCGAATTTTTGGGATTGTTGGATAGTGGTGCATCAAGCACTATTATGGGAAAACATGGCTGGGAACGACTTCAATCATTAAATGTAACATTGAACGTAGGTAAAATTAAAACTTGTACAGTTGCTAACGGAGATAGCTGTACCGTTTTAGGCACAATCACGGTACCAATTACATTGGAATCAAAGATTTTTGTTATGGATATACTGGTTATACCTTCCCTACCTCATGTTTTAATACTTGGCGCAGATTTTTGGCGACGCATTGGTATAATTCCAGACTTACGTAATGACAAGTGGACTTTCGCAAATAAGGATATTTGCACTGTGGACTCCAACGGTAGCACACTTACACAACTTACGAAACAACAAGTGAAAGCTTTGGAAACCTTCTCCAATGAAGTATTTTCTGATATGAGCGAAGAAATAGGATGTACAAGCTTAGTTAAACATAAAATCGAAACGGATACCACCCCGATTAAACAGAGATATTATCCTGTATCACCCGTTGTTCAAAAATGTATAGACGAAGAACTTGACAAAATGTTACGCGACGGTATTGTCGAACCATCAAATAGCCCTTGGGCATCTCCAATCATTTTGGTACCTAAGCAGGATAAAAAGTCGTACAGATTTTGCGTGGATTACAGATTACTTAACCGCGTCAGTCGAAAGGACGCATACCCCTTGCCGAGAATTACTACGATTCTTGATAAACTCAAGGATGCCAAATATCTGTCCACTATAGATATTAAGTCGGCCTTTTGGCAAATTGAAATGGAGGAGAGTTCAAAAAAGTATACAGCCTTTACAGTACCTAACCGCGGATTATTTCAGTTTAAAAGGATGCCCTTTGGTTTGTCAAACTCACCGGCTACATGGCAAAGGTTGATTGACCAGGTCATAGGAAGTGATCTTGAACCTAACGTTTTTGTGTATTTGGATGACGTTGTTATAATATCGGATTCGTTTGAAAAACACCTGGATATCCTTCGTGAAGTACTTAAAAGAATAAAAGCTGCAGGTTTAACCGTCAGTCGCGAGAAATGTATATTTTGCAAACCCGAACTTCGATTTCTGGGCTATGTTGTAAACCAATATGGCTTACAGACGGATATTGACAAAGTTAAGGCAATATTAGACCTTCCACGTCCTAAAAATGTTAGTGACGTTCGGCGAATTATAGGAATGACAGGATGGTACCGCCGATTCATTGAAAACTACTCCACTGTGGTTGCACCTATTACAGGTTTACTTAAAAAGGGACATAAGTTTATTTGGGACAATCAATGCGAAAATGCGTTTTGCACCCTTAAGGAAAAATTGGTGCATGCTCCTATTTTAAGCTGCCCTAATTATAATCTTCCTTTTATCGTACAATGTGACGCTTCGGGATTTGGTCTCGGCGCTGTACTTTCGCAACCACATCCTGAAGGAGAAAAAGTAGTGGCGTATATAAGTCGATCATTAACAAGGTTGGAAAGGAACTTTACAACAACGGAAAGAGAATGTCTAGCTGTTCTCTGGGCCTGTGATCGTTTGCGTCAATATTTAGAAGGCATAAAATTTACCGTTATTACTGACCACCATGCATTATTATGGTTGAGTAATTTGAAGGATCCTCGAGGTAGACTAGCTCGTTGGGCAGTGGCCCTACAGCAGTATGATTTCGAGATAACGCATCGCAAAGGTAAAGAACACCATGTACCTGACTGCCTTTCAAGGTCGGTTCCCCTTGTGGATTTATTGGAGGTGAAAAACGACATCACAGATTCATGGTATATAAAACAGGTTGAAAGGGTTCAAAAAATCCTCGTAAGTATGCTCAATGGCGAGTTAACGGTAATGTTCTTTACAAGTATGTCAAATTAAAGTATCCGGAATTGGCTGATTTAGAAATAGATAATTGGAAAAGAGTTGTCCCAAAACATGAAAGATCCCGTCTGATTTTTCAGTCTCATGACGTAGAGACATCAGGTCATTTGGGTACATTCAAGACTTTTAGTAAACTTTCTAGTCATTATTATTGGCCTAAAATGCGAGCAGATGTGGGACGGTATATTAAAAACTGTAAAGTTTGTTCTCGTTATAAACCTGAGCAAAAAGCTCCTGCAGGTTTTATGGTTAGTAGACCATATGTTACAAAACCTTGGGAATTAATTAGTGCCGACTTGGTTGGGCCATTACCAGTTTCATCTCGTGGTTATAGATTTGTGTTTGTAGTTTGCGATTATTTTTCAAAATTTCCATTCTTTATTCCTCTTAGAAAGGCTACAGCTTCTAGTGTAGCTACAGCTATAGAAGATCATGTTTTTACGTTAGTTGGTGTTCCAGCTTCAGTAATTGTGGATAATGGAGTCCAATTTAGAAGTAAAGAGTTTGTGAATTTAATGTCTTCTTATGGTGTGAAAATTCGATACACTGCACTGTATCATCCCCAAGCTAACCCTACAGAAAGAGTTAATAGAGTAATGAAGACAATGCTTTCATCTTTCGTAGAAGATAACCAAAGAAAATGGTGTTCGGTTCTTCAGAAAGTTGCGAGCGCAGTAAGATCATCAAAACATGAAGTTACTGGACATTCACCATACTTCATAAATTTTGGTCGAGAGATGTGCCTGATTGGAGATCAGAACTCGTACCAAACAGATTTAGAGAAAAATGTAGAGGTAGTTAGAGATTCATCCAAATTAACTGTTCGAGCTTCTACCTTCCATAAACTATATGAAGATATTAAAACAAGATTATCCACCGCTTATAAGAAAAGTTCCAATTATTATAATCTTCGACGAAGAAATATTCAATATGTTGTGGGACAAGAAGTTTATCGTAAAAATTTTGTTTTATCTGATGCAGCTCAATATTATACTGCTAAGTTGGCACCAAAGTTTATTGGACCATTTGTTATTACGCGGAGAGTATCTCCATGGACTTACGAATTAGCTGACAAAAATGGTAATAATAGAGGAATCTGGAGTGTTAAAGATTTAAAACCAGATCTTACTTCTGAAGACGGAGTTTAGACCTACATAACGATTAAAAGAATTTCTACGAAATCCTTTAGAAGTAAGGGGAATTTGTTACGATTTAATTTAGGTTATTCATATTTTTAGATTAATTTATAAATTATAAGATTTTGTTTACTAGTTTACTTTAAAATAAAAATGAAAACTTACGGTTTTTATTTAATTTAGTGTTAGGTATATCCTCTTAAGTAACTTAGACAAGATTTAATATACGGAAAAAAGGGGTTTTCATTGATTAATTTTTCACTGCCTTACATAATTAATTTATAAATGTTTCGGTATAACTTGGATTTTCCTTTATAACTATTAAACTATAATTTGAATTAACTGATAACTTTGCAAACACTATTGTTTTGTTTACAAGTAATTTTATCGGGTACTAAACTTTGTTTGTTTACTGAAATATCAATAAATCTTCAAAATGTTAGTGACCATGTGATAAGGGTTCAGGTATAAAAATTGATAAATACAGTATTAGCAGTGGTACCTATCGGTCAGTTTGCAAATTTGGAATTTTGATGCAAAAAGGTCACAATTTTTAAGCGTTATCATCTGGCAATAGGGAGATTTCTTTAGGATTATTCGTTCGCTCTATAAAATGTAGAATTCTTAAAAATTGATTGTTTGTTAACGGGTTTTTAATAAGGTTTTAAAGTTATCTGTATTTAAATAGTATTTTAGCTGGACGCTGAGGACACCTTCGCTTTAAGTGGGTACTACTTTTCCTATGCGCATTAACATGCTTACAATCTAATTAATTAAATAAAAGTAATTAGCAAATTTATAAAATTCTAAAATATATTGCATGGGCTAATTTGTATCTGATTACATAATTTGTCTTTGGATTTGGGTTTGTAAAACTTGTTTCTAAATGGTAAACATGTTTTGCATTTTGAAATTGGATTTTTCCCGCTTAGGCATTTGGTCAAGCAGACTTACTTTAAAGGGCTCGAGTGGTACGGCCATTCTTGGGTAGCCATTGTACCGAGCCGGTTTTGCTGTTGAAATTTTTAATAAGTTCGGCATTGTAGCCTCCTTTTTGGGGATTAATTATTAAAAATTCATCTAGTGAGTTGTGTTAAATTGATTAGGAGATATTTGGATATTTTGACTTGGAAAACACAACTTATCGGAATATTTTTCGGATTTTAAGCAAACCTGACTAGCTGCCATTTTGTTGGAACCACCAGTTTAACTGGAAACTTAAAGCCACCCTACATCCAAGTAAGTTTTAAAGGATTTTCTTTTAAAAAGTCGTATTTTTGTAATGGGTTTTATATCTTCCTTTTAGGGCTTTTATTTTTGGAATCTATATTCATTCCTCTGGGCTCAAGAATCAGCTTATCTTATCCTTTTGTCTTTGGCGTTTGCACGTGTACGAATAAATACTGACCATAACTGTACCTTATTTGGGGTCAACAAGCAGTTTATCCAGGCTGCCCATGGGACTCTCTGGACTACTTGAACTTCTAAATTTATCAGATAAGCCACAAATTTTCTAATTTTTCTTTTAATATATATATATATATTTTTTTTAATGCTGAACTGTGCGTTCCGCTCTGGATTTAGATATATAAATTTAAATAATAGAACAAATAATCATTTTTAAATATTAAATAATGCTCCCAATTGACTTATAAAGAAATATTTTTGATAATCACTGTAAGTTCATTATATAATACGTTGTAAACTTCACGTGATCACGTTGGGTATAAAAGAAACTGTGTTAATATGTTAATATTTGCCAAACATTTTTGGTTGATTTAAATTAAATTCTTGTTTGAGTTATTTTCATAAATAAAGTTTTAAGAATAGAAAATAATTTGAAAAATCTTTTCTTTGGTATCTAGTTTGGGGTTTACGGAACATTTGTAAGTTTTCTGGCTTTAGCTGCTTTAAGCCAGTGGCGCCCGAACTCACCCCTTTAATAATACTAGCTAGGCATTTTGCTGCACCTTTTGGCAACCCCAAACTAAATTTAATTAACAGTACTCAGCGGTCTAGCAAACTCTTTTTCTATTTTTACATTTTCCCAATTATCTCCTTTTTTAATCATCCTGTACCTAAATTTTATATTTTTTAGAAACCCTATACAAGTGTACATAAGCAAATAAAAAGTTATTTTTCTAATCACAATACTAACGCTAAAAGTAAATATTAAATTATTAATTTTTTTACTTAATGTAACTACTTTTTGTAACACTCTGTATAGATTTTTTATATGCTCGTATAAACTTACCCATACTAGGTATCTACTACAACAATTTTATTTACTTATCTCAAATAGCACAAGTTAAAGACATTTCAAATTTGGATCATTTTTATTTTACTTTCCGCACGCCATGTAGAGAGTGCGGAAAATTGTTCTAACACATTTTCTTAAATCATTTTGGTGACCATAAAATGAGAAAAATTTCAAGTTGTTCGTTTGCGAGCGATGGTGGGGAATCTTTTCTGTAATTTTCCAGTTTTTTTAGAACATCTATATAGCTGTGTACCCATTTTTTCAAAATTTCTCTAATAAAAAAGTTGAAAAAAATGTCGTAGCACATAAAAAATAAAAAATAACTCTTTATTTTTAAAACGCGAGTGGGGGAAAGAACATTTATGTCAACACCTAAATATACCGCAGTATTCTTCCTAACTGTATATATGTAAGACCCTGTATACAAAATAAAAGTACCAATATTGTTAAATTATGGTGACCATTTTCTGTAATGCTCTGTATAATGTATAAAACAGCTTAAATAATATACCTATTAATACACCCTGTATTACATTATGCATGTTACATACGTATATACTTGTACTGTATGTAACACACAAAATCGCCTGAGCAAAAATTTTATACTTTAGACCATTCCTTGTATATGTACCTTGGCAGCATTTCTTAGCGAGATTTTGTATTGTAATCGGACATATTTTTGTGTAAAATGCTGCATACGGACGTAAAAAATTCCAAATTTTCCGATCCAAGTCTTATTTTCAACCTGTATACTGTATTTTTGTAGATATTACGAAAAAACCACGCAAGTTTAAAATCAACTGACAGGTTATATATTTTTTAACCAACCCCGTATTACAGACCTTCTTGTTACCGACACTGACAATTATTCACAGCCCTCTAGCCGAATTTGACAAACGAAAAAGTCGCGATTTTTGGGCAAAAATGTGTATTTTTTTTGAAACGTGTTTTTACCTAGTTCTAAGTGTTGTAAAGAAAACCGTAAAAAGGTTTTTGAAAGATAATTAAACGATCTAACGAATGACGCAAAGGTTTTTAAATAATTTTAATAAATAAAGCGAGAATTTTAGGTCAAAGTCGGCACTTTTTTAGTAAAATTTAAAAATTCGTATCATTAAAAGCGTTAACCCTAGCGACTTAAAATTTTGGTATTTTGTATAGCAAATAGTGGACAATATGTCAGAATTATTTCAGAATTTTAGGCTAAATAGTTTTTTTGTAATAAAATAAAATGTAAAAAAATGTCTAATTTTTTACCAAAAAAATTAAAATTTTCAAGCTTTATAAAACACGCTGTATAAATAGTATGATTATGTTAAGTGTCTTATTTTATAGAACTTTTTGCAAAGAATCAAATGACATATGCGTTTTTTGATTTAAAATCACTATTTTGAGAAAAAAAATTAAAACATGCGAAAATTTAAAAAATTTTGTAATTTTTTTCAATTAAAAATTTCTCAGAGAAAATGAAACATTTTAAACAGAAGACCATTTGGGCACTTTGAGTCTAAAAGAGTCCCTTTTATATTTTACTAACCGCGTAATGATTGCTAATACTGTTTTCGAGTTATTAAGGCTTAAAGTCGGTCAATTTTTTACTACAAAAACGTAAGTAACTCTTTTTCTATTCATCCGATTAAACCCAAAAACAATAGGGTTCTGACGGGGACCATTTCTGACCTCTACGCAAAATTTCGTTTCGATAAAATAAAATCCTCGACAGATAATTGATTACGCTCACCTCGATTTTTGAAAAGTCACATTTTTTGATATCCTGTACTTAATTGTTTTGAAACTTTTTCGACAGTTGCTCCATTAAGTGGCCGATTTTTTCTTAAAAACTTGAACTTTCCATCTTTTACCGTTTTTTTGTTATGGTTTTTTTCTAAAAAATGCATTTGCGACACCGACCTACCGACAACAACATAGTACTGGGGTAATATAGACGGCGTCATGGCCGTCTATAAACAATAAGAACAATTGCTCTAAAAACAACAACTCGACAAGCAGGGTAATAAGGACAAATCCTATTTTCTAATGATATTAAATTATGTTACAGATACGGTAACAGGTATTAACGTCCAAGCATTTGTTTGCCAGGCCTACTTAAAAATAACTTAAAAAAAAAAAAATAGGAAAAATGCAATTTTTCTTTTAACTAAAAATTAAAATATGACAAGTGATACATCGTTGAATTTGTAATAAAAGATGAGATCAGATACAGAGGGTACTTTTTTTCGAGCCATATAAAAAAATAAAGTTGATGATGGTTCCTTGAAAACGAAACGTCGGGTATAAAATCTAAAAATACCATCATGTAGTACCTAAAAAGTGCCAATAAAAAAGTGTTTTTATTTTTTTATATCTCTTCAAATAAAGACAGAAAAAAAATAAAATCGATATAGTCAAATTTTTGTTTTTGCCAAATATCTCAGCAGGCCATGAAAATTTTTCAAGTTTCTAAACGGCATGTAAATAAGCTTTAAAAAACACAACTTTTTCCTAATTTAACCTAAGCTGTATCTCCAATAGGTACTGAGACTTCCATGCTTAGGATCCTTATCTTTTGACCCCTTTTAAGAATAACGGAAATAATAGTAATTTTAGCACGCCCTGTATGATATGGAGTCGATTTCTCGGTGTAAATTAAATACATCGTGTCTGTCTAAACTACCACCAAAACATCAACTTTTCATGAATTGATAGCGCTAATTTACTTAAGTTTAATTAGGGCCATGTTTTGCACCATATTTAACACAAATTATTTTTTATCTCAAAAACCGATAGAGATAGGTATAGGGCAATATTAACAAAAAGTTTTATAATAAAAGGGCGAATATAAAAACTTGTTATATATATATATATATATATATATATATATATATATATATATATATATATATATATATATATATATATATATATAAAGGGTGATTCACGGTCGATGGTAGGTTAGACGTTTATGGAAAACGGAACGCAGAATTTTTCTGAAAATTTGGCATCTTACATTTTCTTACCTGTTCTATCGATCTAAAATATTTTCAGTATTGCGACGTTGCCGCTTCTATCAAAAAGTCGTAGAAACTTTATTTTTTTAAATGGAACACCCCCTATATTAACAAGTTTTTATATTCGCCCTTTTATTATAAAACTTTTTTGTTAATATTGCCCTATACCTATCTCTATCGGTTTTTGAGATAAAAAATAATTTGTGTTAAATGTGGTGCAAAACATGGCCCTAATTAAACTTAAGTAAATTAGCGCTATCAATTCACCCCCTTTAATAATACTAGCTAGGCATTTTGCTGCACCTTTTGGCAACCCCAAACTAAATTTAATTAACAGTACTCAGCGGTCTAGCAAACTCTTTTTCTATTTTTACATTTTCCCAATTATCTCCTTTTTTAATCATCCTGTACCTAAATTTTATATTTTTTAGAAACCCTATACAAGTGTACATAAGCAAATAAAAAGTTATTTTTCTAATCACAATACTAACGCTAAAATTAAATATTAAATTATTAATTTTTACTTAATGTAACTACTTTTTGTAACACTCTGTATAGATTTTTTATATGCTCGTATAAACTTACCCATACTAGGTATCTACTACAAAAATTTTATTTAATTATCTCAAATAGCACAGATGTTAAAGACATTTCAAATTTGGATCATTTTTATTTTACTTTCCGCACGCCATGTAGAGAGTGCGGAAAATTGTTTTAACACATTTTCTTAAATCATTTTAGGTGACCTATAAAATGAGGTAAAAATATTTTTACAAGTTGTTTCGTTTGCGAGAAACGATACATCAAGGTGGCGATGGGGGTGGGAAATTTTTTCTGTAATTTTTCAAGTTTTTTTGAGAACATCTATATTGCTGTATACCCATTTTTTCAAAATTTCTCAAATAAAAAAGTTGAAAAAAGAATGTCGTAGCACATAAAAAATAAAAAATCACTCTTTATTTTTAAAACGAGAGTGGGGAAAGAACCGTATATGTCAACACCTAAATATACCGCAGTATTCTTCCTAACTGTATATATGTAAGACCCTGTATACAAAATAAAAGTACCAATATTGTTAAATTATGGTGACTATTTTCTGTAATGCTCTGTATAATGTATAAAACAGCTTAATTAATATACCTATTAATACACCCTGTATTACATTATGCATGTTACATACGTATATACTTGTACTGTATGTAACACACACAATCGCCTAAGCAAAAATTTTATACTTTAGACCATTCCTTGTATATGTACCTTGGCAGCATTTCTTAGCGAGATTTTGTATTGTAATCGGACATATTTTTGTGTAAAATGCTGCATACGGACGTAAAAAATTCCAAATTTTCCGATCCAAGTCTTATTTTCAACCTGTATACTGTATTTTTGTAGATATTACGAAAAAACCACGCAAGTTTAAAATCAACTGACAGGTTATATATTTTTAACCAACCCCGTATTACAGACCTTCTTGTTACCGACACTGACAATTATTCACAGCCCTCTAGCCGAATTTGACAAACGAAAAAGTCGCGATTTTTGGGCAAAAATGTGTATTTTTTTTGAAACGTGTTTTTACCTAGTTCTAAGTGTTGTAAAGAAAAACCGTAAAAAGGTTTTTGAAAGATAATTAAACGATCTAACGAATGACGCAAAGGTTTTTAAATAATTTTAATAAATAAAGCGATAATTTTAGGTCAAAGTCGGCACTTTTTAGTAAAATTTAAAAATTCGTATCATTAAAAGCGTTAACCCTAGCGACTTAAAATTTTGGTATTTTGTATAGCAAATAGTGGACAATATGTCAGAATTATTTCAGAATTTTAGGCTAAATAGTTTTTTTGTAATAAAATAAAATGTAAAAAAATGTCTAATTTTTTACCAAAAAATTAAAATTTTCAAGCTTTATAAAACACGCTGTATAAATAGTATGATTATGTTAAGTGTCTTATTTTATAGAACTTTTTGCAAAGAATCAAATGACATATGCGTTTTTTGATTTAAAATCACTATTTTGAGAAAAAAAATTAAAACATGCGAAAATTTAAAAAATTTTGTAATTTTTTTCAATTAAAAATTTCTCAGAGAAAATGAAACATTTTAAACAGAAGACCATTTGGGCACTTTGAGTCTAAAAGAGTCCCTTTTATATTTTACTAACCGCGTAATGATTGCTAATACTGTTTTCGAGTTATTAAGGCTTAAAGTCGGTCAATTTTTTACTACAAAAACGTAAGTAACTCTTTTTCTATTCATCCGATTAAACTCAAAAACAATAGGGTTCTGACGGGGACCATTTCTGACCTCTACGCAAAATCTCGTTTCGATAAAATAAAATCCTCGACAGATAATTGATTACGCTCACCTCGATTTTTGAAAAGTCACATTTTTGCGATATCCTGTACTTAACGTTTTAATTGTTTTGAAACTTTTTCGACAGTTGCTCCATTAAGTGGCCGATTTTTTCTTAAAAACTTGAACTTTCCATCTTTTACCGTTTTTTTGTTATGGTTTTTTTCTAAAAAATGCATTTGCGACACCGACCTACCGACAACAACATAGTACTGGGGTAATATAGACGGCGTCATGGCCGTCTATAAACAATAAGAACAATTGCTCTAAAAACAACAACTCGACAAGCAGGGTAATAAGGACAAATCCTATTTTCTAATGATATTAAATTATGTTACAGATACGGTAACAGGTATTAACGTCCAAGCATTTGTTTGCCAGGCCTACTTAAAAATAACTTAAAAAAAAAATAGGAAAAATGCAATTTTTCTTTTAACTAAAAATTAAAATATGACAAGTGATACATCGTTGAATTTGTAATAAAAGATGAGATCAGATACAGAGGGTACTTTTTTTCGAGCCATATAAAAAAATAAAGTTGATGATGGTTCCTTGAAAACGAAACGTCGGGTATAAAATCTAAAAATACCATCATGTAGTACCTAAAAGTGCCAATAAAAAAGTGTTTTTATTTTTTTATATCTCTTCAAATAAAGACAGAAAAAAAATAAAATCGATATAGTCAAATTTTTGTTTTTGCCAAATATCTCAGCAGGCCATGAAAATTTTTCAAGTTTCTAAACGGCATGTAAATAAGCTTTAAAAAACACAACTTTTTCCTAATTTAACCTAAGCTGTATCTCCAATAGGTACTGAGACTTCCATGCTTAGGATCCTTATCTTTTGACCCCTTTTAAGAATAACGGAAATAATAGTAATTTTAGCACGCCCTGTATGATATGGAGTCGATTTCTCGGTGTAAATTAAATACATCGTGTCTGTCTAAACTACCACCAAAACATCAACTTTTCATGAATTGATAGCGCTAATTTACTTAAGTTTAATTAGGGCCATGTTTTGCACCATATTTAACACAAATTATTTTTTATCTCAAAAACCGATAGAGATAGGTATAGGGCAATATTAACAAGATTCACGGTCGATGGTAGGTTAGACGTTTATGGAAAACGGAACGCAGAATTTTTCTGAAAATTTGGCATCTTACATTTTCTTACCTGTTCTATCGATCTAAAATATTTTCAGTATTGCGACGTTGCCGCTTCTATCAAAAGTCCTAGAAACTTTATTTTTTAAATGGAACACCCCCTATATTAACAAGTTTTTATATTCGCCCTTTTATTATAAAACTTTTTTGTTAATATTGCCCTATACCTATCTCTATCGGTTTTTGAGATAAAAAATAATTTGTGTTAAATATGGTGCAAAACATGGCCCTAATTAAACTTAAGTAAATTAGCGCTCTCAATTCATGAAAAGTTGATGTTTTGGTGGTAGTTTAGACAGACACGATGTATTTAATTTACACTTACAAATCGACTCCATATCATACAGGGCGTGCTAAAATTACTATTATTTCCGTTATTCTTAAAAGGAGTCAAAAGACCATTTTTTCAAATGAAACCCCCTGTATATTACTCAATAAAATTAAAGATGAAAAAGAACGCTTTAAGATGACATATCATGTCCCTATACCTAAATCATCAAGGTTTTTAATAAATCCGCTTTTTTGTAAAAAATTTTTTTTAAAGAATTTAATGTTAAGTAACCATGGAAATATCAAGCTTATGACAGTTTGGTGACTTTGAATTTTATGAAATTATTTATTTTACACGGACAGTGTGATCAAATCATTGCCAGAAGTTGCAAAAAATTTAACCAAAGGTATCCTGAATTAAGACCAATGAACAAGAGGAAGTGTGTACGACTACAAAATAATTAAATTAACATATGAAAGTACAGAAAATAACATAATTAGGACGAATTAAAATAACAAAATTGTAAACAAAATAACAAATTTTTAAAATAAATGCTAAAAATGTCCATTACATTCTAAACATTTTAAAATGTGCTTTTGTACACGACTCGTGGTTGCTTTTTCAATTTGATGGGGATCCAGATCTTCAATACACCGCACTATTCGCCGTCGCAGTTCTTCTTTAGTAGGTACTGGAGTAATGTACACCCTTTCTTTTAAAACACCAAAAAAAAGTCAAGCTGCTTGAAATCGGGTAATCTCGGTGGCCAATCCCATGGCCCCAAGCGCCTAAACCAACGATCGTCAAACATTTCGTAAAGTTCCCTGGAAACTTCCTGGGTACAATGAGCTGGCGATCCGTCCATTTGAAACCACGAATTCCTATATTCCTCTAAAGACAAATTATCGACAAAAAGGGTAACAGTCTTCCTTAGTATTTTGAGATATCTCTGAGCATTCAGTGTGTCATCATAAATAAAAAAGCTAATTTTATTCTTCTTAAAAATACAGAAAACATTTAGTTCAAATTTTTCTTGAAACCCCATTTTTTTTCACTATCCATTTTGGAAGATTATGTTAAAGACTCAAGAAGAGAAGAAGTCAATAACTGTTTATAAGTTACTTATAAAAGTCACCAAAGTGTCATAAGCTTGATATTTCCATGGTTACTTAAAATTAAATTCTTTAAAAAATAATTTTTCACAAAAAGCGGCTTATTAAGAAAACTTAATGATTTAGGTATAGGGACATGATATGTCATCTTAAAGCATTCTTCTTCACCTTTAATTTTTTTGAGTAATATACAGGGGTTTCATTTGAAAAAATGATCTTTTGACCCCTTTTAAGAATAACGGAAATAATAGTAATTTTAGCACGCCCTGTATGATATGGAGTCGATTTCTCGGTGTAAATTAAATACATCATGTCTGTCTAAACTACCACAAAAACATCAACTTTTCATGAATTGAGAGCACTAATTTACTTAAGTTTAATTAGGGCCATGTTTTGGACCATATTTAACACAAATTATTTTTTATCTCGAAAACCGATTGAGATAGGTATAGGGCAATATTAACAAAAAAGTTTTATAATAAAAGGGCGAATATAAAAACTTGTTAATATAGGGGTGTTCCATTTAAAAAATAAAGTTTCTAGGACTATTTGATAGAAGCGGCAACGTCGCAATGCTGAAAATATTTTAGATCGTTAGAACAGGTAAGAAAATGTAAGATTTTCAGAAAAATTCTGCGTTCCGTTTTCTATAAACGTCTAACCTACCATTGACCGTGAATCACCTTGTATATGGAAATACTTTAATATATTTAAACCCCAAAATCCTTGTGTAAAAATAAATTGAATAAAAATTATTAAAAATGGCGGACCACCATAAATAACAGTGATAATGAACCCCAAAATTTAACGATTAAAAAGCAAACCCGCCACTGAAGCTCTTTAAATCCCTTTAAATACATATGTTTACCTTCTGTCGTTGTCAAAAACAGCTGAAAGCAGTTATAACACGTGGTTACGTCAACGAGCTTGAGAAAAGTTGCCAAATTTATTTTGTTCTTTACCAGTTTATCTATGGGTTTTGCTGTTTCAATTTCGATCAAACGAAAAACTTACATGATTACACAAATTATCCTTTATTACGCTTCTAGGTTGTTCCAGCGTATAATGAAAGTAAAGATTACTTTTTCCACAAATTAAGTGCACTTTTAGGTGGTTAATTACTTTACAAACTTCTTAAACACTGCGACGCGACACGTATGCGCACAAAGAATTGATTTAAAATACACATAACGGTATTTTTATTGCAAAACATTATTAAAACAAATTTTACTGCGTTTTTAAATAAAGTTTTTGTTACTTTTCGCTTTTCTTTCGTCAAAATTAAGAGCCAACAGACGACAGGTGGTTCACACGAGAAAAGAGTACAAAAGATTATTCCCTACGAGACAAATGTACAAAAAAACTACGGTAATTGTACAGAAAGTGTCCGCAACTCCGATTTTAACCAAATTTGGTATGTTGGGTTTTTTGGGGCGCTGATCACGAATCTGAAAGAAATTTTAGTCGGAAATGTTTGGTTTCCGAGATAATCATCATTAAAGTTGGCATTTAAACTAACCTTATTTTCACCATTATTCCCCCTTCTTTTGCACACAATTCTTGATATAAAGCTAAAGTGGCCCACAATATTTGATTTTCACCTTTTAAAACCCCGGTTTTCTATGTTTTTTACACCTTTTATCAAATAAATTGGGAAAGATCCCTTTAAAAACGTTGCAACCGTGCATTCACTGCTCCACCGCCTCCACCATATTCTGCTACGATTAAAACGATTGAAAGCAAAGCTATGCAATTTAATTCAAAAAAGTGTAAAATGCGTAGAAGAATGAGGTTTTAAAAGGTGAAAATCAGATATTGTGTACCACTTTAACTTAAAATCAAGAATTGTATGCCAAAAGAAGGGGAATAAAGTGAAAAACAGGTGTTTTTACAGTTTAGATGTTTTTTGCAAGAAATTTATTGCAATTTATTCTAACATTTTTGCAGTTTGCACGTAACTGGGTTTATCAATTTACTGAAACTTGTAAGTTCAATTCTTTTAAACCTTTTTCTTTGTCTCATGTTGTTCTGGTTATGGGCGATAAAATGATACTTACAGCGAATTCTTTTGGTTAAACTAGGTGCTTTCAATTTAATTAGGTTTTTTTAATCAAAATTTTTTACTACAAAATGCAGGGTTTGTTTTTTCTTGTGATAATTCATAAAAGCTTGATGTCTAGGAACTTATTACCGTGGGTATAAAAAGTAGACGGCATATTTAACATACCTTAGGGATAAAGGAGCCGAAGTGGACATTTTGGGGCTTCTTCAGATGTACGGTTACAAAATGCATGAAACAATTACTTTGTGTTGCTATATTACTGTACATCTCATTGGTACGGAAGAGAAGGGAAGTTTATGGTGAAAGTGTAAAGAGTGTACTCGTGAAAATAAAAGTACTTTCCAGCCAAGAAAAAAATCCTAGCCTTCTAAAAGCTGTTGTAGCTCTAAATGTTATTTAAGGTTATTATTTAATGTAACGCCTACGCCGCTCATAAGTAGATAATAAAAATTGGTTAATTTTTTTATGCCGATATATTATGGTCCTCTATTGTGTGCTTTGAAATCTACGATAAAATGGTGGTGCCTCTGGATAACATTAGTTTAGTTTAGTTTATTAATTAATGTCAATAAATATTACAATTTTTACATACGTCATATAAAATAGTAAATATAAAATAAGATTTAAAACTAAAAAACAAGCAGGTATATAATACATAATGCACAGATCATCGGTAACGAACAAGTACAAATAGTCATTAAAGAAATAAATGAACAAATGAAAACGTTAGGAACAAACAAAGTTATACTAAGTTACTGAATAATCGGAAACAATCCTATCAATTTCTTCCAAGGAGAAAGGAGAAACCTGCAAAAATAGCTTTTCGAGTTCCGACTTTAGTTTTGTTGGAGTTAACATCCTTATTGATTCGTCCAGTTTATTAAAATAGTTTATGCCAAAGTAGTTTATACCAGTTTGGCTCCTTTTTAACACGCTTTTTATTAACTTGGGTTGTAACTATCTATCTATCAATCTATCTATCTGGCTGCCTATGTAACGGAATCTTTGAGCCTAATTTTAACCAACTTCCAGCTATTCGATTTCTTTGAAACTTTGCACACGTATTAAGGAAACATGACAATGCAATAATCTGCAAACAGTATCCCGTTATCTTTTTTTGGATCGCCAGGAAAAAAAATCCATTATATTATAAAAACAACACCTAGGTTGCCATCTGTTGGCAACATTTCAAACTTTGCTATTAAATGAAGAAGAAATTTTTTAGTGGGTTGCAATATGTTGGCAACGGTCCAAACATTGCCTGGATTGCCATCTGTTGGCAAAATTTCAAACTTTGCTACTTAATGAAGAAGAAATTTTTTAGTGAGTTGCAATCTGTTGGAAAAATTTTAAAATTTGTTACTCTTGTTCATTAAAAAATTTTTCGCCATTTTGTCAAGAGTAGCAGACACTAAAAAATGAAAAATAATTAATAGTTTAAAAAAACTAAAAAACACGCTTTTATATGCAACCGAACTAAAAATTAGAAAATAATTTTTCATTAAAAAAAATATTGTCATTTCATAGTAAAAAGCGTGGGGTGATAAATATATTAAATGTTATAATTATTATATTTGCAAATATCTATGATGGAAAAGTTATGAAAAAATAGTCAAATGCACCCCACGCTTTTTACTATGAAATGACAATATTTTTTTAATGAAAAATTATTTTCTAATTTTTAGTTCGGTTGCATATAAAAGCGTGTTTTTTAGTTTTTTTAAACTATTAATTATTAACCTTATGTTGATGGGATATATATTATTTTTGTTTCTTGTTCTGTAGCCATGCAAGTCGGTGTGAGTTTCATACTGATCTAAATGCCTTCGAATATATAGGATACTTTCCAGTGCAAAAGCCGCAGGCAATGTGAGGATTCCTCCTCCATTGTCCCCATGCAAGTACAGAATATGACATTTTGGAGTGGAACATAGCAAAGTATGCCGTCCTGACTATATCTTTTTGTGCTCTTGATAGTTGGCGTAAATCATACACTACTCTAGTCAGAGATTTGGCAAGCACATCCCCGTGCTCACACCATGTTTGTTTTAGGTCCAATTGAATTCCCAAAAATTTAATAGAGGTTGGGTTCGCTGGAACATTGTCAAGACATCTAAGGGACGACACCATGCTCTTTGTTTTTGTGACATTTAGTGACAGCTGATTTGCCACAAACCATTCATTTGCCTGAGTTTGTACTTCCTCCGTTTTTGCTTTGAGTTCCACAAGGTCCTTAGCTGATACTGTTAAAGTGGTGTCATCAGCATAGAAAGTGCATTTGGCAGTATTTACTGAATTGGACATATCGTTAATGTATATTAAAAATAAAATTGGACCAAGAATTGAACCTTGCGGAACACCGCTCGTAAACGACAGCTCACCAGACTCTGACTGTAAACGAACCACCTGTTTTCTTCCCTCTAGATAGGAATTTAAAAGAGCTATAGCTGGAAACTGAAAAGAGTAGGCCGCCAGCTTCCTCAGCAAAATGTCGTGTGATACGCAATCGAATGCTTTACTAAGATCGCAAAATATAGATGCGGAGTGCAGACCAGTCTCAAAGCATTCTAAAGTTAGAGAAGTAAATCTCAGTATAGCATCTCTTGTCGAACCCCTATCCCTAAATGCAAACTGGAAAGGATTGTACAGCTTGTTCCCTTCCATATATTGAACGATCTGATTTTTCATAATTTTTTCATATATTTTGGAGATTACTGGCAATCTCGAAATAGGTCGGTGATTTTCGGGTTTGTTAATATCACCATTTTTAAAGATTGGGATAACTGAGGCTATCTTCAGAGCATCCGGAAAAATACTTGTTCTAATCGCCTCATTCAGAAGCTTAGTAAGAGGCACTAAAATTATATTTTGTATGTCCTTAAGAAGTGGAACAATCAGGCCATAGATATCTCGGGACTTCGAGTTCTTTAGCGTTCTAATGACATCGCGTACATTGTTATATGAGACCTCATTGAAAATAAAATGGTTCGGCTGTTCTTCCAAAGTTCTAACATATTCCAGTGGGTCCTTAGTAGCAGGTGGAAGCTCGTCCAGTACCTTACTGGCAACATTTACAAAGTAGTCATTAAATTCTTCTGGAGAGATATTACATGTTGGTTTAGTATCCTTCTTATGAGTATATGAGTTAATTATATCCCACATAAACTTTATTGAATGGTTTGCAGATCTAATGGCGTTTGAAGTAGCTGATATCTTAGCCCTTTTTATAGCCTCACGGTAGTTCCTTCGATATTCGTTGCGGACGTTAATGTTTGCTTGGGTTTTATGGCAGCTGCAGTATTCATCCAGAAACCTAAGTTGATTCCTCATGGTTTTTAGTTCGTCGTTAAACCAAACTATTTCTGGGGTGTTATCAGTCTTACATAATACGTTTTTGTAAGGGAATGCATGGTTGAAAGCGCTGACCAATTTATTCATGAAGAGGTCAAACTTTTGGTTTACACATAGCTGTGGGTTGTCTATAAAATCCCAGACGAAGTTCTCTAACATGTTGTAAAACAGACGCCTACCATTATTTGTAATTGGCTGAAGTATTTTGTACTGTCTTTCGCTACTATTCTTTGTAATTGGTATCTCAACAATCTGGCAAAGATGGTCAGACAGAAGAGGATTCAAACAGTATGAATTAAACTGGTCATTACCAAAGTTAATAAAGACATTGTCAATACAATTCTTGCCTCTCGTGGCTGTACTAATAGTCAGCCCAAAACCATAAGACGCCATCAGATCAATAAGAGTTGTGCTTCGTGCATCCCCGAGTGAAACTTCATGTTAAAATCTCCAGCTACAATCACCCTTGATTGTCCGTGAAGAGACTCTAGGATCACGCTCAATGTTTGAACAAAAGGTATTAAAATTTCCAAGAGGTGGTCTATATATGCTTACAATATTTACATTCAGTGTCCTGATCCTAACTGCGGCGATTTCTATGTCTAGCTCTCTTGAGCACTCGTTTAAGATATTGAGTGGAGTGAAAAAATTGTTATTTTGAAGAAGAATTAGAGAACCTCCATGGTTATTATACTTTCTACAAAAGCTGGCGGCAATGGAGTAGTTATCTAACACTATACTCGTAATTTCTTCTTGTTTTAACCAGTGTTCCGTGACACATATTGCATTCGGTGTCAAATTTTCGGCCAACAGAAATGCTTCCAGTTCGTGAAGTTTATTTCTGATACTCTGTATATTGATATGAAGTACAGATATTGCTGTCTGCGTAGGGTTGTAATTCCTGTTTTCGACGTTTGCTCTCATTTTATCGGTTATTTCTTTTGAATTGGATGATACTCTTGGTAAAGTTCTGGGATCAACTCGTTGAGGCGTGGTGTAGATAAAAAACATTGTTCCTTATTAAATCCATTCAAACGATCAGGGCCGTTTGTTGTCTGCGTGTATTTGTGTAGTTTATCTGGGGAGTTGACTGATGAAGCTTCTTTATTGCTCACTATATGTTTATTATAAGAGTTACTATGTCCAGGTAATATATTTACGTCCATATTATTATTCGTAGATGATCGTGCATTCATTTTATCTGCAGATTTTCTAGCATTCGAGTCGGTTTGAGTGATTTGATCGGTCTTCAGTATTAGGTTTTGTGTTATATATTGTATAATTTTTAACTTACTATCGAAAGACAGTTCCTCGCGGTCGTTAAAGCGGTGGAGATGTGCTATGTTATTAATATCAACGAATCTGGAGCCTGGAGTTTCATTAAGTTTGGTATGAATGCGGATATTTTGTTGCTTAATCAACTGATTCAATGCATGTTTCGATGGTATGTATGGACTTCCAACAATTATCAGGTTAGTATGTTTCGATTTTTCTGTAAGATCCTTTAATATGATATTTTCATTATTTCGTTTCTGTCTTATGTCATCTGACGACCAAAATACTAATTTAAAATCATTTTTAGTAAAATTTCGAGAGAGTATATTGTGATTTGATATGATTTCATCTAAATTATTGTTATTTGCGAACTGAGAGTTTATATCGAAGGAACTATTTGTAGCCATTTTAAATAGCTTGCCATAGTTATATCCATTTCTACCACTTAGTATTAATAGTTGGCTTTTTCGTGTTAAGTTTTGGGGTTTAATATTAGGTTTTGTGCTTCCCCGTTTATTGATTTGTGTTGAGTTTGAGTTGTGTCGAATAGTTTTGGCGTCAATCAGTTTAGGGGTACCTTCCGAATGATTTTCAAACCGTTAAATCGTTTTTTTGAGACGGTCATTTGTAACATTAATTCTATTTATTCTGAATTTTAGTTCCTGAATTTCATTTTTAAATTTCTCCTCATTTTTTGAAAGACTTCCCTTTCCCTAGAAGTTTTTCATTAATTTCCGTTAGCTTAGTTTTCAGTTCATTAATTGTTTTATTATGATCATTATTTGCTAGATTTCTAAGTAGTATAGCATCTTCTTCTAGTTTTTTATTTTGATCGGCAATATCTTCATATCTTTTTGTAACGAATTTTCCAATTCAAGCAATTTTCTTTCATTTTCCTTAATAGTTTCTGCCTGTTTGTGTTCTAATTCTTTATATTCTGTTGTGTATAATTTTTCCTGTGACAGTTCTGGTTTTATCTTTTCTATGTGTTTACTTTGATCGTCAATTATTTTTTCATATTTTTCTTCCATGTGCTTAATTTTCATTTGTTCGTCTTCAACTTGTTGTTCGTTCTTTTTGATTTGTTCTATTAATTTTCTTTCGAGGTCTTTAATTTTAATATTTGCTTCGTCTATTTCACGTTTATATTGTTCCTCTGCCTCCGCAACGTCGTTTTCAAATGCCACTGAATTTCTTTTAGCTCGTTCTAGAGTAGTGGTCTTTTGTTGTAATTCGTTTTGAAGTTCTGCTATAATTTCTCTCATTTCTTTAATTAATTCAGAGTCATTACCTTGATTTTGCATTGCAAACTCTTCACATGATTTTCCACAAAAAATTCTATAATCTTTTATAACAACAGAACTTTTTTCCGATCAACGCAACTTCTGTGTTGGATAGTTTTACAAGCTATGCAGTAATAGCAGGACAGCTCTTTCCCATCGCTGCAGCATTTAAAAGTGCCTATTGATTCCTTATCTCGTTTGCCCATTTTATTTTATTTTATTTATTTACTTATGAAACGCAACTCCCCTACTCAGTTCAGAGAGTGTATTTCAACAGAAGCAAAATTTATCGTCAATTAATTTATGTAAATATGTGCATGTTCTTCGCACGGAATTCCCCTTTGGGAATTTTGTCAATACGGCAACCTCGAAATCTAAGAGACGCGACGGTCCACAAAGATACATAAGTAATTGGTGCACGAGACCCTCGGAAGGCGGTGCTCTTGGAGTGACAGGTGAGCGGTAGTTTTGGCGGGAAACTTGTGGAGCTGTTTTTGGCAAATTTATTGGAATAAAATAGGACTTTTGCTTAACTTTAATTGGTAATTGATAACATCAGATCGTTAAAACGCAGTATGAATACCTTTTTTAATTTGTAATAGCCAATGAAGCATCAAAAAACGTTAAACACCGAGAACAAACAAACAACTCTTATTTACAGCGTTGCCGTGCGTAAATTATTCAGTCGTTAAATGGGTTTAACATCTAAAAACCTGGCACCCACGGTACTTAGTACTTAGCTTTTGTGCTACTAACATGGACTACCATAAACATAAAAACAACTAAATATACTAAATGTACTAGATGTAGTACAATTGTACAGCTGAACATCGCAAATTCGCGTTGTTGTTACCAAGGAAGCCATGAAGAATGGCATGATTTAACTGACCAATAAGAAGGCTTCCCTTATGCAAGGTTACAGAAAGACGAAATTCGTTTGCCCTGGTTTGCGTTTTAAATAATATTGCGAAGAATTTACCAAATTGTGCGTTTATTAAGTTTTGCATCTTGTTTAAATTTACGTAAAATGCAACGAAATTCAATCGAGTTGACCGACATGGTTTTGTGTTATGAGGAAGCTAGGCAAAATGCTCGGCAAGCCAGGCTGCTATATCAAGAGCGATATCCAGATCGGAACATTCCTAGTGAATGAACTTTCGTGTCTGTAGTTCAAAGTAGAGGCCGAGGACGTACCGAAAACACACTGGCCGCAGAGCAGGAAATTTTAAATTCTGTTCGTGATAATCCTAGTATAAGTACTAGACGATTAACGTCACAAATCGGTCGGGCTTCAAACTTTATAACGTGGCGAACATTACATGAAGATCGTCAACATCCTTATCATGTGCAAAAAGTGCAAGCGTTAAAACCAGAAGACTACGCCTTGCGTAGAAATTACTGTCGGTGGTTTTGCAAAAAACTGCTAATGAAACAAATTGGATTCGCAATGTGTTGTTTACCGATGAGGCCGGTTTTACTCGCGATGGTGTGTTTAATCAACACAATACGCATATTTGGAGCGTAGAAAATCCACACGCATTCCGCGAAACGAACCATCAAGAAAAATTTTCTATTAATGTTTGGGCTGGTATTATAGACAATCAACTAATAGGTCCCCATAATTTGCCAGCAAGGCTAAATGGGGAAGGTTATTTGGCTTTTTGCAGAACGACCTTCCCAATTTATTAGATGATGTCCCTTTAGCCTTAAGAAACAATGATAACATTTTTGCGCGTGTGAGAAACAGTATGCAGCGGAAAATAAATGCATGTTTGGAATCAAACGGAGGGCATTTTGAACATATTCCGTATTGAAGGTAAATCGACCTTTATTTAAATATTTTTTGTTACAATTTATTTTGATATAAGGCTTTTAATAATTTTTTAAAGTAAATTTATAAAAAAATAGAGTATAATAACATTTTACCTTTCTATTCTATTATGTATTTATATCGTTTATTGGGTATAAAATAGGACGTTTGGCAACATCGCAAACAAAGTCGTCTACTGTCTGTTACTAACGAACGGGCTACGGTGTTTATAGTATTTACGTAACCAGGGACGTAGCAGATAGGTGAAAAGAAGGTATTTTACAAATTCTAAAAAGTTTGAATTAAACAAAAAGTACTCAGTGTGTCTCTACACTGTCCCAGGAGTCACCCATTTCAATATATTAAAGTATTTCCATAACACCCTGTATATATGTATATATATATGTTAGTTCGTAGTGTTTCACGGATACTACACTGGTATATATATATATATATATATATATATATATATATATATATATATATATATATATATAGTTTAGTAATAATTTCTTTTCTTTGCCTTGTTTAGGTATATTGTTTAATTAAGTAATATTCTTGGGATTAAAGTAACAAAAATAAAGTAAAAAAGGTTTAATAACATTTTTATTACTATTATTATTTTAATTTTACCCCGAAAGATCAGGCAAGTCGGCAACCCTGTATTCGACATCTACGTACCGCAGACGCTCTCGTCTGGATTTCGTATCCTGCTACGGCACGAAAGAGTGGGGCTGTAATTACGGTGGGCGGAAACATATTGGCGAAGAGAAGAGAGATTATTAAATCACATGAGTTCGACTGAAACAGAATGAGGTGTTTCCTCGCCCGTTCCCCTTGCTTTCTTTCCCACCACTGCGCCAACGCGCTCGCTTTGTTTATGGCTGATCGAGCTCGAGCACGCAGTTGCTTCTTTGCACGCATGGAGGGTGTTACTGCTTCACATATTTTGATAATTTTTTACGTAAATATTAAATATTTTGGTATTTGATGAATTTATTGCTTTAAATGCATCAAATACTGCCATTTCTAAGAGCTTTATTGTGCCGTTTGGGGCTAAACAAAATTAAAAGCAATTCCGAAAGAATAATCAAATAATTTTCAAAATAAAAATGTAATTCTAAAAAAATTAAACATAAAAGTATTTCTAAAAAAATTTCTTATAAAAACTTTAATACTTTTTAAAATATTAGTTTATAAGGTTCTCAAAGAGACCACCATTTTGTGCAAGACAATATCCCAACCTGTTATAAAATTCGGTTTTTGTGTTTTCAAGTATCTCAGGTGTTATGCCTATAAGAACCTGACTAATTTTTTGGCGGAGCTCATCCAAGTCATTTGCACGTTCATGACGATGCCTATAAATTTGTTGCTTAACATGTCTCCAAAGAAAAAAATCATTTGGTGCCAGATTCGGTGATCTGGGAGGCCATTTTATGGTACCTCTTCTGCTGATTATACGATATGGAACGTGACTCCCAAAAATTGTTGAACTTCCCTGGCGTTATGAGCCGGACAACCATCCTGTTGATACCAAATATCTTCAAAATTTACATTGAGAGCCTGAACAGCTGGAATAACCTGATTTCTCAAAAGATTCAAGTATTTGTTGGCATTTAAATTTCCCTCAATAAAAAAAGGGCCAATGATATTATCGCCCAAAATGCCAGCCCACACGTTGACCTTTTGAGGGTATTGTGTTCTGAGAGGGATAGTGATGTGCTTGTTTTCTATAGAGTAACCTACAGCGATAGAAGGGTTGTGATGACCATGCAAGGAAAATGATGATTCATCAGTAAAGAGGATATTTTTGATAAATGTGTCATTAGCATTGGCCCTCTCCATCATATCCCCACAAAACACCATACGTTTTTCATAGTCTTCAGGAAAAACCTCTTGACTAGATTGCAATTTATAGCAATGGTATTTGTTTCGTTTCAGAATATTCCTAACTGTTCCTCGGTTAATGGAGGTGCAGGCGGCACCTCATCATTACACATGCATTTCCTACAATTTTGTAAACAGCCGCTGGTGTCAAACTTACTTATAATTTTTAAAATTGTACTTTTAACAGGCACAGGACCTCCTTCAAATAAAAATGCAAATATCCCGATTATTTCTTCTGCTGAATTACCGGCATAGTACCACTTAATAATTTGAACTCTTTGTTTAACGGTATAAACCAAAATTTTAAAAGAAAGCGCCGTAGTTTGTAGTTTGCGGTACCCCAAACAGCTTGCAAATGAACTCTCTCCAATTACTCGGGCCCGGCGACGGCACGTTGATGTGCCCCACTACTGCAGGAAAGTGGGCGTATACATACATATGGCATCATTGCATTTGAAAAATCGGGGAATATCTTATTTTCCGTTACTCTCTATCTTGAGGCAAGATCGCTTTCTCTTTTTCCACTTGTTAATCCCAATGGTTCGATAACGATTTTCCAGACCTGTATATATATATATATATATATATATATATACAGGGTGATTCATGGTCGATGGTAGGTTAGACGTTTATGGAAAACAGGACGCAGAAATTTTCTGAAAATTTATAAAATATTTTCAGCATTGCGACGTTGCCGCTTCTATCAAAAAGTCCTAGAAACTTAATTTTTTAAATGGAACACCCCTATATTAACAAGGTTTTATATTCACCCTTTTATTATAATACTTTTTTGTTAATATTGCCCTATACCTATCTCTATCGGTTTTCGATATAAAAAATAATTTGTGTTAAATATGGTCCAAAACATTGCCCTAATTAAACTTAAGTAAATTAGTGTTCTCAATTCATGAAAAGTTGATGTTTTGATGGTAGTTTAGACAGACATGATGTATGTAATTTACACTGAGAAATCGACTCCATATCATACAGGGCGTGCTAAAATTACTATTATATCCGTTATTCTTAAAAGGGGTCAAAAGATCATTTTTCAAATGAAACCCCTATATATTACTTAATAAAATAAAGATGAAGAAGAACACTTTAAGATGTCATATCATGTCCCTATACCTAAATCATCAAGTTTTCTTAATAAAGCCGCTTTTTGTGATTTTTTTTATTTAATTTTAAGTAACCATGGAAATATCAAGCTGATGACAGTTTGGTGACTTTTAAAAGTAACTTATAAACAGTTATTGACGGTGTTAAATATAATCTTCCAAAATAAACGCAAATATTGAATATTCAAACGAAGTTCTTATGCAATTATTTATTTTACACGGACGGTGGGTTTAAATCATTGCCAGAAGTTGCAGAGAATGTAACCAAATGTATCCTGAATTAACACCAATGAACGAGAGGAAGTTTGTGCGACTACAAAATAATTTTATTAACAATGGCTTAAATTTAAAAGCGCCTCCAACGTTACCAAAACCTGTTACTCAAATGAATACAATATTGTTAACGTTTTGGCATATTTTTATGCATATCCAGAGGCTTCAATTCGTAGTGCAGAAGAAGATTTGGATGTATTATAGGCTTCAGTACAACGAATTTTGAAAATCACGAAATGCAACCGTGAAAATTTACTAAAGTTCAAGACCTTAAAGCGGAAGACTTTGAACGTAGAGTGCATTTTTGCGAAAACCTTTTAATATTTGCACAGGAAGATCCAGAATTTTTGTCAAAAATAATTTGGAGCGACGAAGCAAAATTTACGTGGGATGGGATTTTTAATAGAAGGAAAAAGCATTTTTGGGCTGATCATAATCCTCATATGACAAAAGAAATGGGGTTTCAAGAAAAATTTGAACTAAATGTTTTCTGTATTTTAAAGAAGAATAAAATTAGCTTTTTTATTTATGATGACACACTCAATGCTGAGAGATATCTCGAAATCATAAGGACGACTGTTACCGATTTCGTTGATAATTTGTCTTTAGAGGAATATAGGAATTCGTAGTTTCAAGTGGACTGAGCTGCCATTGCACCCAGGCAGTTTCAGGGAACTTTACGAAATGTTTGACGACCGTTGGTTTAGGCGCTTAGGGCCATGGGATTGGCCACCGAGATCACCCGATCTTACGCCGCTTGACTTTTTATGGGGTGTTTTAAAAGAAAGGGTGTATTACTCCAGTGCCTACTAAAGAGAAACTGCGACGGCGAATAGTGCGATGTATTCAAGATTTGGATCCCCATCAAATTGAAAAAGCAACCGTAAGTCGTGTACAAAAGCATATTCTAAAATGTTTAGAATGTAATGGACAATATTTCCAGCATTTATTGTAAAAATTTGCAATATCCCGAAAACCAAATGAAATTCGAAAAAATGCTAAGAGACATGTTTTGTTAAGCATTAAGTAAAGTATTTAATTGCGCTATTAAAATTTATTTAAACCAGTGGCGTACATGTTTCAATTAAAAAATATTTTGTGTCTACCCCACAAGTTCGCTTGTGGTAAAAATATAGCAAATTCCTTATAGTCAAAATATGCCTACTAATAAATGTATCTTACGTCCCAAATTTTAGCTAAATCGCTGTAGTAGTTTTAAAAATATTCAATATTCAAAAAAAAAGACAGGCCCTGTATCTTGGAAACAAAGTATTTGCGGACCCATGTTCATATGACATTTTATTCTTATTTTTCTTAGGAATCTTACACTAAGTATATATATATATATACTTAGTGTAAATTCTTGGGATTTTGGTCCAAATTGAAAATTAAAAGATGTCTTTAGATTTTCATTTTATTAATTTTACAGACGTTTCGGCACTTGGCCTTCATCAGTGTATTTATCTAAAAACTAATATGACAGCAGTTACTTATTACATTATTAAATATTGTTGGTTTTCTTTTTTTATCTTAAATTTACATTTACAATACAAATATGGTTTTATTGGCTTACCTTGAAAGGAAATTAGTCCAAATTACATATGTCACACTTTAAAAACATTAACCTATACACGTAACACAGAAATACAAACATTTTAAAATATTAGACGTGCACAGTTAAGACTTCTTATTGATACTGATAGGCAAGAAGTTTCTTTGGTATTTAGGTAGAAAGATAAGATTTCAAAGAAGAGTTTTTATTATTATTATTATATGCGAAAATATTTTTTCCCTTTTATTGGTGTTTGTTGTTTTATATAAGAATAACAGGAAACAATGCAAAACATTTTTAATTTATTAAAGATTTTTAATTAATGACATTGTAGTAACACTGGCTTAATTTTTTTATATCTGTTTTATCATTTATGGAGTGTGTGTGTTTTTATATAAAGCATTTCTAAAAATTCCCTTTTCTTGTGATTGGGTTCTGTTTTAAAATTTTAGTATCGTTATAATTAAAGGTATGCTTTTTTCACATTCATGTTTCGTTAATGCCGTTTTGTTTTTCTTGTCGTATTTATGACCATTTAACCGGTTTTTAAGATATTGTGTAGTTTGGCCGATATAAACACCAGGGCAATTGTTACACGGTATTTGGTATATAGTGTGTGTCTTTTGATGTTTAGGAGTTTTGGTTTTAAGTGTGCTAAAAATTTTTTTGGAAAACGTTGCTGACTTTTGTGGCAAATGTCAATATTGTGTTTTTTTAGGTTAGATTGCAAGTTTTCTGATAAGCCCTGAACGTATGGGATTGATAAGTAGTGATTAGTGACCTAAAAACACAATATTGACATTTGCCACAAAAGTCACAACGTTTTCCAAAAAAAATTTTTAGCACACTTAAAACCAAAACTCCTAAACATCAAAAGACACACACTATATACCAAATACCGTGTAACAATTGCCCTGGTGTTTATATCGGCCAAACTACACAATATCTTAAAAACCGGTTAAATGGTCATAAATACGACAAGAAAAACAAAACGGCATTAACGAAACATGAATGTGAAAAAAGCATACCTTTAATTATAACGATACTAAAATTTTAAAAACAGAACCCAATCACAAGAAAAGGGAATTTTTAGAAATGCTTTATATAAAAACACACACACTCCATAAATGATAAAACAGATATAAAAAAATTAAGCCAGTGTTACTACAATGTCATTAATTAAAAATCTTTAATAAATTAAAAATGTTTTGCATTGTTTCCTGTTATTCTTATATAAAACAACAAACACCAAAAAAGGGAAAAAAATATTTTCGCATATAATAATAATAATAAAAACTCTTCTTTGAAATCTTATCTTTCTACCTAAATACCAAAGAAACTTCTTGCCTATCAGTATCAATAAGAAGTCTTAACTGTGCACGTCTAATATTTTAAAATGTTTGTATTTCTGTGTTACGTGTATAGGTTAATGTTTTTAAAGTGTGACATATGTAATTTGGACTAATTTCCTTTCAAGGTAAGCCAATAAAACCATATTTGTATTGTAAATGTAAATTTAAGATAAAAAAAGAAAACCAACAATATTAAATAATGTAATACGTAACTGTTGTCATATTAGTTTTTAGATAAATACACTGATGAAGGCCAAGTGCCGAAACGTCTGTAAAATTAATAAAATGAAAATCTAAAGACATCTTTTAATTTTCAATTTGGACCAAAATCCCAAGAATTTACACTAAGAATATAGTTCAAGGGTTCAGAAAACAAATTTTTCAAATATATATATATATATATATATATATATATATATATATATATATATATATATATATATATATATATATATATATATATATGATTATTTATTTATTTATTGTTTATTTATTTATTTATTTATTTCTGGGGTATTGGTTTTAATAATTAAAACTACTTCATTACATAGCTAACATCTGACGTTTCGCCCAACGTAGTGAGCTTTTTCAGAAACGTACCTCGAAAAATATTGTTATAGGCTCACATCTTATTTTGATTTAATAAAAATAAAAGAGTATCTGTTGTAGGAATTCTTTTTTTTTATTTAAGGAAGCAAGAAGGTTATTATTTTTATTTAATCCTTTTATCATTAAAATAAAAAAGAAATTGTTTTTCTGCTTTACTTTGGTTGAATTTATTTACTATATTATAATACAGACAGAGAAATTTTGTTGAAATATTGTACATTTTGTCGTAGTTTTAACCTGGATAAAAGCTGTTTTTAATAAATTAGATTGTGGTAAATTTGGCTTAGATTTCTCAGATCTTGTTTCTCATTGACAGCTTGTTGTTCTTTCTTTATATAAATAATTTCTTTAACTAAAAGTTTCTGATAGTTTTGGTCCTGGGTAAGTATGCTGGTGTTTGCAAAAGTCAAACTCATGTTTTAAATTGGACTCATGCACTTATGTAAAGCTGTAGAAGCGTTTTTGTATATTTATGACCATTTATCCTGTTTTCTAAGTACTGTGTGGTCATGCCGATGTATTTTTGGGCAATTTAGGCATGGTATTGAATAAATTAAGTTTGACTTCTTTTTGGTGGGTACTTTGCATTTTAAAGGAGTGTATAGATTTGCTAAACGATTTTGTGCCTTATGACATACAACTATATCGAGTTTTTTAAGAATGTATTTTATTTTTATTTTTTCAGAGAGGTTTTGGGTATAAGGCATAGCGATGTAATTTTTTGAATTATCTGTGTTTTTAGGGTCTTCCTGAGCTTTATTATAATTGTAAAATTTAAAGGTACGTTGCTTGATAATTCTGTTAATATGTTTTTCTGAAAAATTGTTTTCTTTTAAGGTTCCTCTTACTTTATTACAATTTCTACAAATTCTTTAAATAATTTTCACCCTAAACTTCAATGTACCTCAGAAAGAGAAAACAATAACCAAATTAATTTTTTAGACCTAACATTAATAAAAAATGAGCATACCGGTAATATTAAAACGAAATGGTACACTAAAAAACTTGGTCGGGTCGTTATTTAAACTACAATTCACACCATCCTAGTTCACAAAAAAATAGTGTTATAATTGGCTTAACCCATGGGGCAATATCTCTTACATCACCAGAATACCGGGTAGAATCACTTAATAAAAGTAAGAGCAACCTTAAAAGAAAACAATTTTTCAGAAAAACATATTAACCGAATTATCAAGCAACGTACCTTTAAATTCTACAATCATAATAAAGCTTAGAAAGACCCTAAAAACACAGATAATTCAAAAAATTACATCGCTATGCCTTATACCCAAAACCTCTCTGAAATAATTAAATACATTCTTAAAAACAGGATATAGTTGTATGTCATAAGGCACAAAATTGTTTAGCAAATCTATACACTCCTTTAAAAAGCAAAGTACCCACCAAAAGAAGTCAATATTAATTTATTTAATAATATGCCTAAATTGCCCAAAAAAATACATCGGCATGACCACACAGTACTTAGAAAACAGGATAAATATACAAAAACGCTTCTACAGCTTAACATAAGCATGAGTCCAATTTAAAACATGAGTTTGACTTTGCAAACACCAGCATACTTCCCCAGTACCAAAACTATCAGAAACTTTTAGTTAAAGAAATGATTTATATAAAGAAAGAACAACAAGCTGTCAATGACAAACAAGATCTGAAAAATCTAAGCCAAATTTACCAAAATCTAATTTATTAAAAACAGCTTTTATCCAGGGTAAAACTACGAAAAACTGTATAATATTTCAACAAAACTTCTCTGTCTGTATTATAATATAGTAAATAAATTCAACCAAAGTAAAGCAGAAAAACAATTTCTTTTTATTTTAATGATAAAAGGATAAAATAAAAATAATAACCTTCTTGCTTCCTTAAATAAAAAAAAGAATTCCTACAACAGATACACTTTTATTTTTATTTAATCAAAATAAGATGTGAGCCTATAACAATCTTTTTCGAGGTACGTTTCTGTACAATTGGTGTTATGTAAAGTTTTTTTAAATGTGTTGTTATGTATTATTTTAATTTGTGATAAAAAATAGTAATTTTTGTAATTGTAGGTTGTTGCCTGAACGCAATATATATTTTTGAAAAAGCTCACTACGCTGGGCGAAACGTCAGATGTTAGCTATGTAATGAAGTAGTTTGAATTATTAACAAAAAAACCTATACCCAAGAAAAATAAATAAATAATTATTGGTTTATGGTTTCAAAAAATAAATAAATTATACATACAATTTTATATATATATATATATATATATATATATATATATATATATATATATATATATATATATATATATATATATAGATATAGTTTAGATGTGGTTTTCTTTCTTTGCCTTCTATATGTATATTGTTTTATTATTTAATATTCTTGGGATTAAAGAAAAGAAAACAAAAATAATAGTAATAACGGCTGCTCCCCTTTTATTATTAAGTTTTAAAATTATGTCGCTGTGTGTGTAACATATGTTTACTAAAATCCGTTATGTGATCGTCCAAAAATGTTGTTTTTATGTTGAATTTTAACACTTACTGGACATGGAAATTTCTATCTAATAAGGTAACTATATTTATTTTTGTAATTGGCCACAGCCCTATTGTGTCTTTTTTTTCTCTTTGTATTTCCAGTTCTGATGAAGGCCTCATACCGAGAGCCAGAAACGTTAAAATTAAAATAGTATTTTATAAAGAAAATTTTGTTTTATCTGGCCTTTAATCCCAAGAATATTAAATAATAAAACTATTATATATATATATATATATATATATATATATATATATATATATATATATATATATATATATATATATATATATATATATATATATATAATTGTATGTATTCTAGACCGTACGGTATGAACTTAAAGAAAATACTTATTGGATGTGCGGTATGTATGATTAAAAAATCTTTTTCTTAATATACTCTATATTTCGCCATTGGTTAACAGCTTCTTCAGGAGAAACTACAACACAGATGAAGAAACAAGCACATTACATAAAGTGTATAGATAAAAAAATGTGTAAGTAACTTACAGATTTAGAGTTATAAAATTAAAAACTTTGACACTTTAACCATGGTAACTTTTAAATTGATACAGGAACAACATCTTAAAATAATAAATCTCCAACGTATATATACTAAAATTCCTGAATGATAAAAAACACATACCATATCTTTTCTTTGTCCTTTTTTTACATAAAACAAATACCTATCTTTTACGAAAAAACAAAAAATATAATGCTCAATAGGACACTGATTTTTACAAATAAAATATTTAAAACCAACTTGTTTTTATCACGACATCAGTCAAACATATGGCATCCACGCTACAGGATTGATGAAGCAATGGGCACATTTAAACAGAAGAATATTTTTGTTACGTTGTCGAACATCTAAGACAATTCCTAGACACATTTAAGAGGGTAAAAAGAACATTCATAATTTATTATTTACAGTTAAATATGACTAGTACAATAGACAACTTTGTTTCAAGATTAAGTTTAAAAACGTTATCTTTAGAGATCAAAATAATTTGTAATAATATTTCAAGGACTAATACAGTATTGTTCCCTCATATATTTTAGTTGAATGTGAAAACAAACGTTAAATAAAACTTTTAATGTGGTTAAACAGAGAAATATAGGTAAATTTAACAGGTTGAGAGAAATTAATCCAAACAATAATCAATTGTTTACAAATAATAGCGCATGGTTTAACAATATATCTAGAACTGAAATACCGCAAGAAATTTCAGACTTTCTCTCTCTTGGTCCTAAGTTTGGTGTACCATGCACTAATAAAGATTTAAGGTTGGATATTTTCTTGGCTGATGTTGAAAACATCATTGAGGATATACCTAATGTTGTAACTTTATTTTTTACCTGTTTTGTTATATTGAAGTTGTTGTTGTTGATATAGTGATAATAAATAGAATTGATACTGTCAAAAGAAAAGATTTTTCTGTCTAATAAAAAGCTTCTAAAAACTACTAAAAACACATTCCTGAAACCGAAAGCAAAACCATTTTGGTACAAGTACAAACATATTAGTGGTCCTTCGTGTTAAAAATAATCACGCTGTGGTGAAGAGAATGTCTGAAAAAGAAAAATCTAAAAATCTCAGGAAAAGTACAAGGACAACAAAGAGTATACCACCAAACAGGTATGGATTTGAGGATGACATCCAAAAATCAAGATCAGTTACTGTCATAAGGAAAAATGTTGATAAAAACCTGGTTTTGGCTGCTGCTGGTGAGGTTAATGGGGAAAACGATGGCGTACCTGACAAAAATAAAACTTTATCAGTGGTAAAAACAACATCTTATGATAATTATGACCAAAATAAAACTAATCAAGGTAAGAATGTTCCAAGTACTTTTCAAAATTCAAAAATTTCAAAGTCAAGCACATTTAGGCAAAAACAATTAGAAATAGAGTTAGAAAAATAAAGAAAGTTAGCAGAAATTGAGCGGCGTTTAATTATTAAAGAAGCAGCTTTTAAACAAGCTGAATTAGATAGTAAATATTCTAGTGAAACTAAAAGTTATTTTGATTTAAAAAGTATGGCAGATAAATCAAAATTTATTCAAGATTGGGTAAATTCAACAGAAAATAATAATTTTACTTATTTTAAAAACGATAATTTGGAAAATGGTAACAAAAGTAAAGACAATTTTGCATCTGGTGCTCCAGAAAATACGGCGAAAGTATTAAATGTGAACAACTTCTTGGCTAGGCAAACAATAAGTAAAGATCTTCCGGTATTTTCCGGGGAGCCAGAGGAATGGATGTTTTTTATTTCTCAGTTTAGGGAAACTACACGCTTGTGTGGGTTTTCAGATGCTGAAAATATTATTCGTTTACAAAAATGTTTAACAGGAAAAGCCCGAGAGTCTGTAAGCGCACTTCTAAATTTTACAAAAGAAACAAACAAGATAATTAAAATTTTAGAAAATAATTTTGGCAGACCGGAAATTATCATTCAAAATTTGTTGGATTCGGTTAAATCCTTTCCATTCTTAAAAGATGACAACATAAATTTAATTTTGGAACTTTCAAATAAAATTCAAAATTTGGTGGTAACAGTGGAAAGTTTGAAATGTCGTGAATACATGATAAATCCACAATTACTGAACGACATGGTAAGTAAACTTACATGTAAATTAAAGATTGACTGGGGCAAACATGTATCTGTACTGAAAAAAGAAAACAAAATTATAACTTTAACTGATTTTTCACAATGGTTTCAGGAAATCAGCGATGCAGTGATGTATGTTTCTGTGCCAGACACACAAGACGGAAAGAAGAGATACTCATTTTCAACTGGTAGAAATAAAGAAGAAAACAAAAATGTTATATTTAAATGTAAGTTTTGTAAAAAGAGGGTCATAAAATTGAAATGTGTAAAGAATTTTAAAATTTGGTCATAGATAAAAGATGGGAGTGGGTACGAGAAAATAAATGTTGTTTTTCTTGTTTAGGTGCATCACATCTTACTAAATTTTGTAAAAGTCGAAGAACCTGTGAAGTCAAAGACTGCCAGTATAAACATCACTTCCTTCTTCATAAAGAAGAAACTAAAGAACATCAAACTCATCATACCAAAGATCAATACATAGAAAAATCTGAAGTCTACTTGAGAGTGAATCCTGTAGAAATTAGTGGACCAAATGGGACAGTGGAAACATACCCGTTTTTTGACGACGGATCAACGGTAACTATGATAGAAAAGTCGTTGGCAGAAGAAATTGGTGCCACTGGTCCAGAGGAAACTTTAAAAATAAAGGCAACTAAATCAATGTCTTGCGAAGAGCCATTTTCAAGAAGAGTAAGTTTTGAAATAAAAGGTAAGAATGAAGAAGAAATATTTTCTATTGACAACGTTAGAACAGTAGAAAATTTGTCATTACAAAAGTATAGATATTAAAAATTTAGCTAAAAAATGGGACTATTTAAAATCATTAGGTGTACCTTCACTTAATTATGCAAAACCCAAAATTTTAATTGGGCATGATAATATTGATTTAATTATTCCAAGACAGATAATTGAAGGCGGAAAAAATACACCTTTTTATCAAAATCTAAACTTGGCTGGGTTGTACACGGTGTATTTGAGAAAAATTACCATTGTCGTGTAGACAATAATTTTTCATTTTATACTTATAATAAAAACAATGAGATAGATGAGTTATTAAAAAAATATTTTAGAATAGATGATCTCGGAATAAAGTATAGTGACCAATCTTAAGACCCAGAGAAACTTAAGGCCCTTCAAATTTTAGAAGACACTACTAAAAGGATAGCACCTGATCGTTGGGAGTGTGGATTATTATGGAAAGAAGAAAATTTTAACGGGCAAGTTAAGAATTATTTAGCAATATGGCAACAATGTATTTTTTAATTTAAAAATAAATGCTTTACTGCAAACACTGCTTTTTATTTTATAAGGCATTATTCTAAGAATTATTTAGAAATATGACAACCATGTATTTTTATTTAAAAATAAATGCTTTACTACAAACACGGCTTTTTATTTAGTTACCACTGTTTTTTACCGTTTATTATCTAACCGCAGCTATCTTTGTTATTGTTGACGTTTTGTATGCTTTGACCTTGAAATTACAAGGGGTACGTTCAGAAACCATCTATTAGGGTAAACTGCTCTCTGATTGGTTAAAAATAACGGCTTAAGAAAAAATACGGCTCTCTGATTGATAGTAGAGTAACAGCAGTAAGCCGCCTAAAATCTATAGAAAGAAAAATAAATAAGGATGAAAATTTTAAACAAGTATACAGTAAAAAAGTGGACGAGTATTTAGAAAAAGGATATGCGCGACAGTTGACCCAGGAAGACCTAAACAATGAAACACAACGTATTTGGTATTTACCTCATTTTGGAGTTATAAATCCTAATAAACCCAAAAACTCAGATTTGTTTTTGATGCTGCTGCAAAAGCAGAGGGAATTAGCTTAAATACTTTACTACTAAAAGGCCCAGATTTTCTAAATTCTCTGTTAGGCATGATCTTTAAATTTAGGCAACGTAATATAGCTTTTACTGCGGATATCAAAGAAATGTTTCATCAAGTTCAAATAAGACCTACCGACCGAAGTGCTCAACGTTTTTGTGACAAAATGAGGAATTTGAAATGAAAGTTATGATGTCAGCTTCAGCTCAGTATGTCATGCGTAAAAATGCCCTAGAATTTGAATCAGAATTTCCAAGAGTTGTTAAAGCAATTTTAGAACAACATTACGTCGATGACTATCTGGACAGTGTCGACACTGAGGAAGAGGCAATACAATTAACTATGAATGTTATAGAAGTACAAAGACGTGGTGGATTTGAACTCAGAAACTGGTTATCCAACTCAATGGAACTATTAAAAACATTCCAGAGATTCTAAGAAGCTTTAGTAACAAAGAAATGGAAATTGATAAGAACATTCAGAATAAAGTTGAAAGAATACTAGGCCTGTTTTGGAATCCAAAGCAAGATACGTTTTCCTTCTGCATTAAATGGAATTCAGATTATTTAGAAATGCTTCAGGAAAAACATGTTACAAAAAGAGAAGTATTAAAAACTGTAATGACCATTTTTGATCCTTTAGGCTTTTTAAGTAACTTTACTATTAAAGCTCGTATTCTTTTACAGGATCTTTGGAGATCAAAAAATGACTGGGATGAGGCACTGGACAAGCAACAACTGGAAAGATGGAAAACGTGGGTTAGGAATATACAAAATTTATCTACTTTATCATTACCTCGATGTTATGTTTCAAATATATTTGAAGCTGAAGAAATACAACTTCATACATTTTGTGATGCTAGTTCTTAAGCATATGCTGCTCTATGTTATTTTCGAATTAAAAAAATTAACTCAATTAATACTTGTTTTATTATGGCTAAGTCACGAGTAGCACCTATAAAACCAATATCTATTCCACGGTTAGAACTTCAAGCTGCACTTTTAGGTTCACGACTTGCAACAACGGTAAAAATAAATTATAATATTAATATAAATAACTGCTATTTCTGGTCAGACTCAAAGACGGTTGTTACTTGGATAAAGTCAAATGTTACTATTTTACGCTAAACTTACTACTAAACCTTTTGTTGCTCATAGAGTAGTGGAGATTCAAGAAACCACTAAAGCTTCACAATGGAACTGGTTACCAACGGAAGAAAATGTAGCTGACGAAGCTACACGTGAAGAGTCTAAATTTGAATGTAGTTCTAAAAGTAGATGGTTTAATGGTCCGAGTTTTTTGAAATGCAGTGAAGAAGAATGGCCCAAGTTATCGGAAATACAATTAGATACGTCTGAAGTAAGAAAAAAGTTTGCAGGAGTGACAATAAATTTAGATACAAAACTTGACAAAGCTATACCTGAAATAAATAGATTCTCAAATTGGTCAAGATTAGTTCGTTCAACAGCATGGGTTTTAAGATTTGTGGAAAAACTTAAGAAAAATAATACTAACTGCGGTGAACTTACTTCTTTAGAAATAGAAAAGGCTGAAACTTTATTAATAAGAAACACACAATCCCAGTGTTTTCCTGACGAAATTAAAGATCTGAAAAATATTGAACAAGTTGAGAAAAGCAGCAGAATATACAGTTTATCGCCAATATTAGATAAAAATGGCATATTAAGAATGAAAGGTAGACTTCAAGTAATGGAAAATATAAACTGGAATATGAAGCAACCGATTATTTTGGACCCAAATCACTGGTATACAAAATTATTAATATTACATTATCATTTACAAGCTGGTCATAATGGACAAAATTATGTTATAAATGAACTACGTCAACGTTTTTGGATTTTAAGAATTAGAGCTGCCATGAGAAGTTGCTGGAACAACTGCCAATTTTGTAAGAATAAGAGATCGACACCTCAACTTCCAGAAATGGGACAGCTACCTTTGGCCAGATTAAATGCCTTTGTAAGACCATTTACGACAACTGGCATAGATTATTTTGGGCCAATGCTTGTCACCGTTGGAAGAAGAAGAGAAAAAAGATATGGCGTTTTGTTCACGTGCATGAGCACAAGAGCAGTACATTTAGAAATTGCAAACACTTTAAACACAGATTCGGCAATCATGGCAATAAGAAGGTTTATGGGTAGAAGAGGATTCCCTAATCAAATTTATTCAGACAACGGTACGAATTTTAAAGGTGCAGAAAGGGAACTTAAAGAAGCTTTACAACTACTAGATCAAGACAAAATTATAAGTTTTTTAAGTATCAGAAAAATTGAATGGCATTTTATTCCTCCTTTGGCTCCCCATATGGCAGGTAGTTGGGAAAGATTAGTAAAATCTGTAAAAACTGCATTGTATGCAATTTTAAACGAGCAGGCGCCAAAAGAATAAATTTTAGGAACATTAATTATAGAAGCAGAGAATATCGTTAACAGCAGACCACTCGTAGAAATATCTATAGATCCCACAGATGAAGAAGCATTAACTCCAAATCATTTCCTAATGGGAACCTCCAGCGCAGCACAAATACCAGGTACATTCAACGAAAGTGACATGTTTGGTAGAAAACAGTGGAAAATATCAAGTTATGGCGGATAAATTTTGAAAACGGTGGCTTAAAGAATATCTGCCATCGTTAAATAAAAGAACCAAATGGTATTCCTCAAATAACCAAAGCCTAAAAGTAGATGATGTCGTAATTATATCGGATCCAGAATTTCCACGCAATACCTGGCCAATGGGTATTGTAATTGCAGTTTACCCTGGCAAGGACAATAAGATTCGGGTAGCAGATGTCAAGACCAGTACGGGAACCTTTAGAAGACCTGTGGCCAAATTATGTGTTTTAGATGTCCATAAAGACCAATAAGTAATAAACAAGAATTTATTACTGGGGTGGAGAATGTTGTAACTTTATTTTTTTACCTGTTTAGTTATATTGAAGTTGTTGTTGTTGATATAGTGATAATAAATAGAATTGATACTGTCAAAAGAAAAGATATTTCTGTCTAATAAAAAAGCTTTTAAAAACTACTAAAAACACATTCCTGAAACCGAAAGCAAAACCATTTTGGAAGTACAAACACCTAATGATTCCAAGGATATACTAAGGGCTAGGGCCACCAACATAGTTACTAGCTTTTTAAATAGCTCTCAATCTAAACAACCTTCAACTATAAATTTAACATTTTAAAAAACAAAGGCTTTTTTAAAATCACATCCTAATCTTTACCTTTTGCAATCTGATAAGGGTGGTTGTACTGTTGCCATGGATAGGGATGAGTATAATCAAAAAACAGAATTTTTATTACGTAACGCCTCAACTTACACTCAAATGGCAAAAGATCCTACCATATCTATACAAAAATGTTACAATGATTTAATAAAACTTTTAAAGTCTAAAAATGAGATAGATGAACAGCTTGCAAAGCGGTTAATGATTCACAACTCATCTTTTCCTAAGTTATATTGTCTACCAAAGATTCATAAATCGAATGTCCCCTACGACCTATTGTGAGTTCAATTAATTCTACTACTTACAATCTGTCAAAATGTTTAGCTAATATTTAAAAAATGCTTTTGAAAACCAAACGGACTACAACATTAAAAATACTTTTTCATTTGTCAATATCATTAATGGTTTTATGTTACCGGAAAACTATCAGTTGATTTCATTGGACGTCGTTTCTTTATTCACTAATCTTCCCTGTACTCTGGTTATTGATATTTTGCAAATAGAGTGGGATATAGTCAAAGATCATACGAGTCTCTCAACAGAATTTTTCTTGCGTCTTGTAAATTTTATATTTGATAATACATATTTTATGGTGCTAGTTTACAGTTTACTATCGAGACTAAAAATGAACGTAGGGTACCGTTTTTAAACACAAAATTAATAAGAACAGCTAATAACAAAATAATTTTGGATTGGTATAGAAAGCCAACCGCCTCAGATAGATTTATAAATTATTACTCTAATCATCCAAAAAATCAAAAATATAATACCGTAATTGCAATGAAATAAGTAAATAAAACACTAAAAGTCGACGTTTCGGTGACAAGTCTGCCACCGTTGTCAAGAAAAAATTAAATAAAATTAAAAATTTAAACAAATAACTATTATTTAGGTTTTAAAATTTTAAAATTTTAGCTTTATGTTTAGGAAATTCTGAAAGTTGTTTGACATTAAATATCAAATATGTTTGTTTGGTTATAGTGTCATAGTGACTTACATAACTGGTTGCTGGTGTATTTATTGTTTATAATACAAAAAGGTGATGAGCTACTTTATTTTTAGTTTTCCTAAAGATACTTCATCAGTATCTAGCAAAGTTAACCATGTGTTATTTAAATTAACCGATATTGATGCTACACATTTATCTTTATTTAATAATATGTACGCACTTTCTTTAATTTTGCGCTTTTTAGAACAAGTTTCCTTTGCTAAAATACTAGAAGCATTCCAGTTTATTCTGTGATTGTTTTCAAATGCGTGTTGGCAAATTTTGGATTTGTGAAATTCTGTGTTTTTAATGTATGTTTTGTGTTCTTTTATGCGTTTAGCTAATGGTCTACAGGTTTCACCTATATAAAATTTATCACATTCACATGGTATTTTATAAATAACATTTTTTGTTCTTTCATTTATGTTATCTGGTTTTGTTTTTGTTAATTGAGATCTTATAGTGTTTTGTGTTTTAAAGATTGTGCGAATATTAAATTTATTTGCTATTCGTTGAATTTTATTTGATAAGCCGGGAATGTATGGTAAAAATAAATTTGTAATAGGTCTATTTTGATTTTGTCTTTGGTTTTGATTATCAAATTGAAGGAAACATTTGTTTATAAAATCAAGAGGATAATTATTTTGAATTAAAATATTTTTTAAAAAATCTTTTTCAGTCTTTATGTTTTGATTAGAACAAATTATTTTAATTCTATCAAATGGACTTTTTACAACTTCCTTTTTGACCATAATTGGGTGATTTGAGTTAAAATTTAAGTATCTGTTTGTATGTGTAGGTTTTCTGTAATTTTTTTTCAAAACTGTTTAAGTCTTTTTTATTAGAAAGTCAAGGAAAGGTGGTTGTGAGTTGTTTTCTTTTTCTAGTGTAAATTTAATAGTTGGTTCTTGTGAGTTGATGTGTGTTAAAAAATTATTTAAACAGTGTTCATCATGTTGATAAATAGAAAAAATGTCATCTATATATCTCCACCAAACTTAAGGTTTATTTATAGTGATACTTTTCTACAACATTTGATTCAAAATTTTCCATAAAAATGTTACTTAGTAATGGTGATAAAGGTGAACCCATAGCCATGCCAGAAGTTTGTTTATAAAAATCAGAGTTATATTGAAAATATGTTGTTTTAACACAAAAAGTTAATAACTGAAGAATTGTGTTTATGTTTAATGTGGTTCTTTCTCCAAGATGGACATCCTTTTCTAACTTATTTCTAACAATATTTAATGTTTTATCTACTGGAACATTTGTAAATAAACTAATAACATCAAAACTTACCATGGTGTTATTTGGATCTATCTCAATGTTTGATAATTTTTCTAAAAAATGTTTAGAATTTTTATGTATGAATCGGTATTATTTTACTAAAGGATCTAAAATGTTAAGTAAAAATTTTGCTAATGGATGTGTAGGTGAGTTTATACAACTTACTATAGGACGTAAAGGAATATTAGGTTTATGTATTTTTGCTACTCCGTAAAAGTGTGGTGTTTTACTATTGTAAGGTGTCAGTTTAAATCTCTCATTATCTGTAAAATAGTTTTTATGTTTTTTAACATATTATAAATTTGTCGTTCAATAAATTCGGTAGGGTCATTGTTTATTTTTGTGTAATTACCATCATTTAAAAGAGACATTATTTTATTATCATATGTATTACAATCTAAAATTACTGTTGCATTTCCTTTATCTGCAGGAAGAATTTTTATGGTATTGTCTCTTTTTAATGATAGTAATGCTTTTTGTTCAATGTGTGTAAGGTTTTGTTTAATTTTAAAAGGTTTTTCTAACGCGATTTTTGTCCTAATTCTACTTTCATCTTGGTGTTCTATTGGTAAGTTTTGACATGTTTCTTCAATGCAAGAAATAATGTCAAGCTTGGGAACTGTTTTAGGTGTAATTGCAAAATTTAAACCTTTAGAAAAAACAAGTTTTTCAGCATTTGTTAGTTCTTTTTCATATAGGTTAATTACAGTTTTATTAATCATCTCATTATTATTTATGCTAGGTATTTCTAAGTTTAATTTTTCTTGTAATAAAATATTAAATTTATTTTTATGTGTTTTCTTGAATTTCAAAGTGTATTAAATAACTATTATATGCACAATTACATATATGATTAAAATCAAAAATATGGATCTGATTTTGCAAGACAGATTTTAAATTATCAATTTCTTTTAATAAAATAATTTTATTATGTCTATGAAATTGTAATCTTTCACGTAATAAAGCTAAACTTGCTTTTTCTAAAATATTGGTAACTCTTTGATTGGTGTATGGTGGTTTAAGTCTTAAACCTTTTGGAATGATATGATTATCCCTACATTTGTGTAAAAATTTTAAGCTATTTTCAGAATGTCCTAATTTTTTATATTTATTTTCTAAATCTCTAAAAATAGAACATATATGAGGTCCATACCTGAATTGAAGATATGTTCTGTATTGGTTTGGTGGATTCATTTAATAGATGTTATTTATTTGGGTACACGCCAATTCAGGATTAAAAACCAAAAAGTCCAAAAAATTTTAAAATAAGTAAATAAAACACTAAAAGTCGACGTTTCGGTGACAAGTCTGCCACCGTTGTCAAGATAAAATTACATAAAATTAAAAATTTAAACAAATAACTATTATTTAGGTTTTAAAATTTTAAAATTTTAGCTTTATGTTTAGGAAATTCTGAAAGTCGTTTGACATTAAATGTCAAATATGTTTGTTTGGTTATAGTGTCATAGTGACTTACATAACTGGTTGCAGGTGTATTTATTGTTTATAATACAAAAAAGTGATGAGCTAGGTTATTTTTAGTTTTCCTAAAGATAATTTAGTATCTAGCAAAGTTAACCATGTGTTATTTAAATTAACCGATATTGATGCTACACATTTATCTTTATTTAATAATATGTACGCACTTTCTTTAATTTTGCGTTTTTTAGAACAAGTTTCTTTTGGTAAAATACTAGAAGCATTCATAATAACATCTATTAAATGAATCCGCCAAACCAATACAGAACATATCTTCAACAATGTCATTTATTAACTATCTTGCTTAGGGTGCCAGGGCTGTTATATAGGTCAAACCTCACAGTGGCTCAACACCTGCGCCACTGTTGACCACCATCTAAAAACGAATCATAATTTTGATTATGAAAACGTTAAAATGTTAGACCACCAAAGCAATTATAAAAGTAGATTATTCCTTGAAATCTGCCATATTAAGAAAAATAAACAATCAATTAATTATAAATCTGATACTAGTCAACTAAGCAATATTTATTCGTATATTTTAAATTGTATGTAATATTTTGCACATTGTAAATAGTTGGTTTTAAATATTTTAGTTGTAAAAATCAGTGTCCTATTGAGTATTATATTTTTTTGTTTTTTCGTAAAAAGATATGTATTTGTTTTATGTAAAAAAAGGGAAAAGAAAAGAGATGGTAGGTTTTTTTATCATTCAGGAATTTTAGTATATATACGTTGGAGATTTATTATTTTAAGATATTGTTCCTGTATCAATTTAAAAGTGTCAAAGTTTTTAAGTTTATAACTCTAAATCTGTAAGTTACTTTTTTTATCTATACATCAGTTTATGTAATGTGCTTGTTTCTTCATCTGTGTTGAAGTTTACTCTTCTAAAGAAGCTGTTAACCAATGGCGAAATATAGAGTATATTAAGAAAAAAGAGTTTTTAATCATACGTGCACACCCAATAAGTCTTTTTTAAAAATATATATATATATATATATATATATATATATATATATATATATATATATATAAATATAATATATATATTTTTGTATAAAAATAAGGTGAATCGACACTAACCAAAACTAACCAGGCTAAGATGGCTAAAAACACAGGATGATTCCTTAGCCCTTTTTCGGAAAAAAATCATATTAACATAAAATATGTCTGAAAACTCTTAACTATTAAGCTACAGGGTGTTAAAGTTTTAAGAAAAACATCGTATCCGTATAGAATAAAACCTGTGATTTTTCAAATAAAAATAAAAAAGGTACGCCATTGCTTTTTCCAAAAATAAAAATAGTTTTGTTAAACCTTATTTATTTTGCAAGAAATTTGATCACTTGCTTTTTTGCTTCCGATGCACCGTTTTCGCATAAAAAACTAAAAATAGGGCACTAGCCTACTAGTCTAAAATAATTTCGCTATACCAAACATGCATCAAAAACGGTTTTCATTTTTTACGCGAAAACGGTGCATCGGACAAAACGATTAAGACATTAAATTTGTTGAAAAAGAATTTTAAAAGTAATTTTTATTTGTGGAAAAAGCAATGTCGTACCATATTTTGGAAAATCTTCAGTATACGGATGCAACTGGTAGAAATAATTAAAAATCTTCCACATTAAAAAATGCCTATTGATCCTGACTAGGTGCGTGCCAAATTTCATGAAAATTACTGAAACAGTTTTAAAGTTAGGATAAGAATACGATTTCTTTCTTTACACTTTTACTCTCCTTAACTCTGTAGCTCAAAAGTTAAGAGCCTTAGGGCATTATGTTAATATTAACTTTTCTTCCTTTAATGGGCTAAGAAATCATATCCTGTATTTTAGTCATCAATTAAATTACACCCTGTATATTAAAAATGATAAAATTAAAATAATGAGATTTGGCAGATACTTTTAGGCCTGAAAACTTGATTTTGTAAAAGTTATATTACATATACAGGGTGTTTCCTAATTGCGGTAAGAAAATTTAAGGGTGTATTCTTAAGCCAATTTTATAAAAAAAGGTCATATAAACATAGGTCCGGAAAGGCTTTGTTTCTAAGATACAGGGTGTTAAACTTTAAAAATAAAATCGGTTTTTTAATATTATCTTAAATATGCCTTATACGATTTTAATAAAATTTGGCTCTGGTATTTGTTAAAATAGAAAGTTTATTGAGGGTTGTATAGGGGAAGTCTTTAATCCACAAATAAAATGCCAATCTAAAGTTTTAGATGTGATGCATTTCGGCAGGTGTTCCTGCCATCATCAGACTCTAAAATATATATTAAAAATAGTTCAAAAACAGCAAAAATAATTTGAAAAGGCATTAAAACATTAAAAACGTGCACAAAACATAAACAATTAAAAATATTTTTTAAAAAGTACATTGCACGACATCTAGCAAACATTCAATAAACAATTAACTTACAACAATTTAAGTAGCTATTGAATAGCAGATTTCTGCGGAGTAACGAGAGCAAGTGAGAGAGAACTATCCATCGCGATTGTGATTTTACCGGGTGTCAAGAAAAAGTAAGCATATTTAAAATACGTTGTTAGTCAAAATGAACGATAAGAGTTAATTAGTTTAGTAATTAATGAATTAAAAAACGTGTTGCTGTCAAATTTAGTTTGATCGTTAACGCAAGTGTAATCGGGTGATTTAATGGCTTTATTTATTTCCAAAACTTCCAAAAGATCCAACCTTAAACCCTTCTGACAAACATGGAGCACCTTGGTATCTGTTTCAGGTTCAAACTTATGTCCAGCTTCAATAATATGATTGGCGAAAGGAGAAGGGGTATTTGTTATAAGACTATTAATATTCTTTTCGATGAGTTTACTGTGTTCTTTGACTCTCGTCTCGATTCTCCTTCCGCTTTGTCCGATGTAGCATACATTACAGTCCGGGTGAGAACAGTTTTAATCCAGAACTAACCAGAACTAACCAGATCTGTGTGTGACAGGAATTTTGTCTTTGGTATTAACTATCGATTTAGACAAGTTATTCGAGGTTCTAAAACAGACATGTAACTGTTCACTGGAATCCCTCGACATACTTTTGGCAACCTGATGGGATATGTTTCCAAAATACGATATGCTTCTATAAACAGCATCATTTTTGTAAATATGTGGTCTATTTAAATATTTGTTAAGATGTTTAAAATAGAGGGAATTTATTATTTTGTCAGGATAGCCATTATTCCGAGCAATTTGAAAAATAATGTTTAGTTCTTTCTGAAAATGTTTTTGGGACAAAGGGATGTTGAAAAGGCGGTGAAAAAGTGAGTGGAATGCAGAGAACTTTTGATTGAATGGATGGTTTGAGAAAAAGGGCATAACGTTATCAGTAGCTGTAGGTTTTCTATAAATTTCAAACTCAAGTTTCTTGTTATTCGTTCTTTTGATTAAGAGGTCCAGAAAAGGTAAATTGCCCGATTGTTCTTGTTCGAATGTGAACTTTATAGGGGATCAATGGAGTTTAGAAATGCCTGAAACTCAATTAAGTCCTCACTGGAACCAGTGAAAATTGTGAATATATCGTCAACGTACCGGTACCAACATTTAATATGCTTTTTATACATTTCGCAATTTGAGATTTTCTTTTCAAGAAAAAACATAAATACTTCTGCCAGAAAAGGTGACAAGTTAGAACTCATTGCAAGACCAGACTTTTGACAATAAAATTTATTGTTAATTCGAAAGAAGTTCTGTTTTAAGACGCTGTCAATAAGAGAACAAAGCTCTAATATAATATGAGTCGGTAGCTTAGATTGTGAAAAAGGAGTTCACGGGTATATAATAAACAGTCTTCTGGTGGAGGAATGCTTGGGAATAGGTTAGAAACATCGAAAGAAACGAGACATGAGTTAGGGGGTATTTCTGTTTTTATTAGGTTTTTAGTGAGTTCATATGAGTTTTTTATTGAAAAGGGATTAGAGAAATTGGTAAGTTGAGGAAGAATAGATGTCACAGGTCTCACAGGACAATTTTGTTTATGGATTTTTGGTAGGCAATAGAGAAATAGAAAGTTTATTTAGCCCTAAACTAATGTTAATTAGTGAGAGAAGTGGCAGCGTGGAATGCATATTAGCTAATATTATTGACAAAAAATGTAAGCCACTGACTTTTTGCAACTTATATATTTTTTCCGAATAAAACACCTAAAAATACAACTTTTTGTGTCTTCATATTTTTACGTAGCGTGCTTAGTTTTCCGCTAAACTGCATAATCCTGGACCATACAAGGGCATTTTTTTCTTTAAAAATTAAGTGTTATAACTTTTTATTAGCAATTATGTAACAACAAAATCAAATACTTAATTAGACAAGGTTTATATCTAGTCTAACAAATTTTACTAAAAAAAGTGGTTTAGAAATTTTTAGGTTTTTAAAAGTTTAACACCCTGTATCTTGGGAACGAAAAATTTAAAGACCTATGTTTATATGAACTTTTTTCACGAAATTGGCTTAGGAAAACGCCCTTAAATTTTCTTACCGCAATTACTTTCCGGCTGCCATTTTTTTTATTTCGTTTCGATAGGAACGAAACTTGGTAGAGTTGTTAGACTAACGAAATGTCATTTTTATGCGTATATGATAAGCTTTTATGGCTTCCGGTTTCGCCGGAAATAAATGGAAATTTTGATTTTTAAATGGGAAACCCTGTATAGTTTTTAAAACAAATTTCTGTCATATTTTATTTTTTAAATCACTTCTCATAGTTTACTTACACTCGGAAAAATACGAAATCAATTTAATCATTTTAAACTTTTTCAACTTCATAATTTAAGTTTGTTTGCTCTAGCTCCAAAACTAAAATAGGACCATATCACTTTCATAATATTTCTAAATGCAGTACTTTAAAACGAATCCAACGATGCAAAACACAGCTTTTTTTATTAAAAACACATTTAATATGTAGGTAAATGATATTTTTGATACTAATTGGTGTACATTGCAATTCATTGTAGTTGCCATAAAAACAACAACTAGATAGAATATGTCGTAAAAAAATTGTTTTTGTGCTTTTAAAAATTTGAAAAATAAAAAGGTTAGTTTGTATTTATGTAACTTCTTAAATTTTAAAACAATAATTTTAAGTTAGTTTTAAGATAATCTTTGTTCTTAATACCAAATTTAACTCATAATTATTTTAAAATCGTGGGAGATAATTACCGCAAAGCCAAACTTTTTATTCTTCAAACTTTTAAAGGCACGAAAGCATTCGTTTTTAAAACAACACGATCTATATAGTTGCTGTTTTTATGGCAACTACGATAAATTGCAATGTACGCCATGCAGTATTAAAAAGATAATTTACCAATTGAAGTTACTTGTCGCAGTGTTTTACATCGTTGAATTCGCTTTAAAATACTGTATTTAGAGATATTATGAAAGTAATAATATGGTACTATTCTAGTTTTTGAGCTAGGGCTAAAACACTGAAAATAAAAGTTTAGAGCCCTCTTTTAAAAAGTTTAAAAAGATAAAATCAATTTCGTATTTTTCTGAAAGTAAGTAAAGTATGAGGAGTGATTTAACAACGATTATGTCACTCTAGATGAAAAAAAAATATATAATTTAACAATAAAATTTGACAAAAATTTGTTTGAAAAATATGTATTTCGACTAAAAATGGTCAGTAAAATCCGGAAAATAAAAAATATACAGGGCTTTCCATGTAAAAATCATAATTTTAAAACTTATTTCCGTCTAAATTGGAAGTCTTAAAAGCTTACCATATACGCACAAAAATTACTTTTTGTTAGTCTTACCCTAGCAGGTTTCGCCAGTTTCGATAAAGTAATGAAAAAATGACAGCCAATAAGTAAGCAGTAATCTCGTGGGCACCCGGTATTTCCAATAGCGAATAAGTTAATTTTTCCAAGGCCAATAAATCCGTTATTTTTTAAAATACTTATTATTTATTAACTTCAATCATAATAAAATATAGCTTATAATAAAATACACTCCTGAATAGTGTAGGTTTCTGATTGTGAAATAATTTTTATGATCGGTTAAGTATTTCCGAAGATTAGCGGCTACAAACAAACAAACAAAGCAACAATTTGACCTCTTTATATAATATTAGTATAGATATTTTATATTGGCAAAAATTGAACTCGAACTTCTGCCGCCCTGTATAATAATTTGCACATCGACTTAAAATTAAATTCTAAGTACCTCTTTAACTTTTTCAGATATCATGACAAGTAATTTCTGATATTTTATTATAGTTTTTAAACATTATTTCTATTGATTTTTTTAGGTTACTGGATAAGTGGTCCATAAATTAATCAATTTTTGATGTCCTAAATCGGGTCAATAGCCAAGAGGATTGATGTTAAATAATTATTTTCTTAAGGTAGCTCTTAAACTAGTAAAACTAATACTGAAACTATGTGGCGAAAATACTAAATACATAGGTTATTACAAAGTTGCTTGTCAAAATTACTCACTTCTTCGAAAAATCCTTAAAACAAAGTCTTAGTTTATTTTGGTGCCTTGTAAGCGATTTACCATCACTAGGTAAAAACGTTAGTGCCATTTCTAAAGGTCCTTGATTAACGGTTGTACCAATGCATCCCTGTAATACCATTTGTAGGATCTTTGGATCTGGTGGTTCTTGTTGGGTGGCAGCGGCTAATTCTGCCGTTTTCTTTTGTATATCTTCAATGGCCACCTGTTATAAAAATACCTTTTATTATCAGCATTTTTTATTATTACAGGCACTACGGGCTGTTAAATTGAAGAACTAGTAGTATTTTTTTGCCTGATTAACGTGCTGCCAACATCGGCGTAACTACGGGCGGGCCTGAGGGGGCCGGGCCCTCCAGAGGCTGCAACCCCCCGGAAAAAAGAACCATATAGGGAAATGTAAATATATAACGTTTTAGTAGTATCCAGGCCTCCTCCAAGGTCTTGGAAGGCCCCCTTAGGCCCCACCAGCTTCGATGACTCGTTACGCCTATGGCTGCCAACAAAAAACAATTGAACATCGTGTTTTCCACTACTTTGTTTTAATGGTTCACCCTGTATACTAATCGATTGCTTATTCTTTTTTAAACATAAAAGGTTATTACGAATTTCGAAGTATAGAGATGAGGCAACGTCGCACGTTCGTTGGTGGTTGTGTTTAGTTATTTGTCTTCAAAAACTTTTAATTAAACGAAAAATAATTCCAATGTAATTACCAAATCTTAAACGATTTTACTGTTAGTGGTTTATTGTACTAAGTACAAAAACATTAGCTTATTATTCTTAAATTTTTGTATTTTTATACAGGGTGTGCGGAAAGTGCGTTAGGATATTGAAAGGGGTCATTTTGCAATAAAAAATAATGTTAGTAAGTCCTTTGACAAAATGTCGAAATCTCCATGGTTACCAAGTTACAGGGGTTAAAAGTTCAAATTTTATTTTTGTTTTTTCGCCATATTTCATTTATTTTTTAACCAATCTAGTAAACATTTGGCACATGAATCGAGCCTTGCAGATTTTAAAATTTTAAAATAAAAGTACTGTTTTTTAATACCGCCAGAGGGTACTTTACCCGAAACTTAAAATTTATTTACATCATAACTTTTTATTTTGACAGATATCGCAAAGCTGGGCGCTCCATTTTATAGACAATCAAAAACTTAAAAAATAAGGTACTCTTTTTTTTATCTTTGGACAAACCACGAAGGCTAAAAGCCTAAATACTAACGTACCGTGGGTGTCTTAAGCGAGGTAAGAGGGAGTTTGTTGACCCGGGACTTAAATAGTTGAAGATTTGGGGGAAGGAAAGGCCTCCGCGGGCAGCAGGTTCCACAATCTAGAAACTCTAGGGATAAAAGAACGAACAAAGTGAGAAGTTCGGGGCCTATCCAGTTGAACCGTATAGGGATGCATACGCGCGGAACCACGAGTTTCTCTGTTGGGAACCGTGAGTGGAGGAACTATACTGGACAATTCATCAGAGCAGAAGCCATGGAAGTACCTATAAAAAGCGATAAATCCCCCACAGCCCGACGATCGGCAAGAGAGGGAAGCCTTTCTGTAAGTGAAGGATTATTAATGAGACGAATAGCTCTTCTTTGAATAGAATCAAGAATGTTTAGGGTTGTGGGGGACGCCATGTCCCATATATGAGAACAATATTCCAAGTGAGGTCGGATTTGGGACACATATAAAGTGTATAAATTAGAAGCGGAAAAATACTTTTTGGCTCGAATTTCAAGCTTTTTGAAGCTGCCGTGGCTATAGATACAATGTGTTTATGCCAGTTAAGTTTACTTTCAAATGTGACGCCTAGAAGATTGAAGGTATCTTTGCTCTGTAAAACTTGGCCGCTCATAAGTAGAGGATGAGTATTTGATGACTCTTTTCGCGACAAGGAACATGATTGTGTTTTGGATGCATTAAAATGGACGAGATTTTTGGCGCCCCAATCCAATATTAAATTAAGATCTTGCGAAAGAGATATCTGCATCGCTCTGCGTTTGTTTTCCAAGTCAGGTCAGGGAGTGAAGGGTACTATCGTCGGCGAAACTATGAATGGAATTAGTTGTGGACGAGAGAAGGTCGTTGATGTGAAGAAGAAACAATGTTGGTGCCAAAACTGAGCCCTGAGGGACTCCAGCATTTACTTGGTGAAAGCTTGAAGAATGGCCGTCCACAATAACTGATATACGTCGATCAGATAGATAACTAGAGAGCCAAGTACAGAATACAAAAGCTTTGGATATATCAAGAGCAACGATCTGGGACTCACCTAGAAACTCAAGAGACTTATTCCAACAGTGTAATACGAAGGAAAGAAGATCTGCTGTAGATCTTTTGTGGCGAAATCCATACTGCCTGTCATGCAAAATTTTGTGTTTTTCTAAGTACTTAAGAATTTGTGAATTAATTAATTTTTCCAATACTTTACAAAGAACTGAGAGAATTGAAATTGGTCTATTGTTAGATGGAAGAGATTTAGATCCTTTCTTGGTAATAAGTTGAACACGTGCAGCTTTCCAGCTCTCCGGAAAGATACCTGTGTCGTAAGAAATTTGAAAGAGCCGAGTTAAGATTGGTGCAAGTTCTGGAGCACATTTTTTTAAAACGATTGCTGGTATGCCATCCAGCCCAGACGATTTCTTGGTGTTAAGGGAAGAAAGGATACGCTTAATGTGTTTTACCTTAAAAATAATATCGGGCATTTTATGAGGAACTGGGGTAACCGCTGGAATTGGATGATTTACGGGAGGGTCAAGGGTTGAATTGGCAGCAAATTGTTTAGCAAATAGTTCTGCCTTTCCTTTAGCGGTAGAAATAATTTCATCTTCTAGTGTTAGTGGTGGGAAAGAACTGGTACAAAAATTCCTACTTATGTTTTTCGCAAAGGACCAGAAAGATTTGCTGCCATTTGAGCAAGAAAGAACTTTGTTTTTAATACGATTGTCGAAGGAGTCTTTGGCTTCAGAAATTGTTTGATTGTAGTAGTTTCTTGCTTCAATGCTGGCCTGTCGGTTTTCTGGACTAGGATCTTGTAGAAACTTCTTGTGAGCCTGAACTTTTAAAATTCTAGCTTTATCACAAGATTTGAAAAACCAGGGTTTGTTATTGGATTGTTTGGGGTTCTTGATGGTGTGTGGAATATAGGTTTCAATGCGCAATTGAATTGATTCAGTAAGTTGATTGCAAATTTGAGAAGGATCACGAGATGAAAAGCAGATGGAATTCCAGGGGTAAGTGAGTAAGTTTATTAAAGTCGATAAACGCCACCGTTTAGCCACCAATCGACATCAAAGTTTTCATTCATTTCAATTAAGTTACCTAAATATATACAGGGTGACCAGTACCTAAGCGACAAACTTTAAGGGGTGATTCTACAATTAAAAATAAGAAAAAATGTTCATATGAACATATGTTTTAAACGTCTTGTTTTTTGAACTACGGTGTGTTAAATATTTAAAAACAAGACCTTAGGAGTGTTCATATATAGTTTTTTTCATATTTTTAGTTGTAGAATCACCCCTAAAGTATGTCCGTTAAGTTGAGGCGAGCTTGTGGCTGCTTCGGTTGTATCGGCAAGCGTCGATCTCCGGAGTTAAGCAGTGAAATGCGCGCCCATAATTTGGATGGGTGTCCGGCGACAGCGGTGTTTTGGGCAACGGCACACGGTGTTCTGCTCGGGGATGCGGACCGAGCAACAACCATCCAAGTTATGGAATGAATGGTGTGTGAATGAGAAGGAGTAAGGGTTAAGGTACAATAAGCCTTCAGGCTGCAGTGCACCACCTAGGGGAGCGGTCGTCGGACCTGGGTGGGATGACCCCGAAAGGGTGAAAAAAAAATGTCCGTTAAGTTCCTGGTCACCCTGTATATATGTAGGTAATTTGATTGAAATTAATGAAAATTTTGATGTCGATTGGTGGCTAAATGGTGAGGTTTATCGATTTTAATAAAGAGTACCTTATTTTTTAGGTTTTCGATTGTCTATAAAATGGCGCCCCCAGCTTAGCGATATCTGTCAAAATAAATAAGATATGATATAAATAAATTTTAGGTTTCAGGTAAAGTGCCCTCTGGCGGTATTAAAAAAAGTACTATTATCTTGTAATTTTAGAATGCATAGCTCAATTCGTGTGCCAAATGTCAGCTAGATTGATTAAAAAATAAATGCAATATGGCGAAAAAACAAAAATAAAAATTGAACTTTTAACCCCTGTAACTTGTTAACCATGGCTTGATATTTTGTCAAAGGACTTACTAACATTATTTTTTATTGCAGAATGATCTCTTAAAATTTCCTAACGCATTTTCCAAACACCCTGTATATAAATATATTAGTTTGCATGCATGGAGGCAGTATCAGATAAAGTTTAATAAACATTCCTGCGATTGTAAGAAATATATTTGCGACGTTGGCAGCGTTTAAATATTTGCATGCACTTAAGTAAAAATATCCCACAATAAAAACTAGAAATAAGAAAAGTACCAGAAACAAGCAATACTTGACTAGTTCAAAAGATGAATTATTGCAAATCATTAACACTGCATTAGAAAAGGCTAGAAACCACATAATGGAAAAAATTGATTTAACGCAGATATGCACAAAAGTTTTCTTTCCTTATTTTTTAAATAATTTATGATGTTATTGTAATAAAACGGTAAATTTAAGACAGTCCTATTGTTTTTAACAAAGAATGTATTAAAAAATTGACTTTTGAAAGCCTTCCTATATATAGGACAATGGGCATATAGTATGCTACTCTTATATGTTCATTTATTTAGTATGATTATGTTTAAAAACATCTTTTACATCGGGTGTTTTTTTTTAATAAAAAAGCTTTACATCTTGTTTGCTTTTACTTAAAAATTACCTAGAGGTCTGGTTTGTGAGAAGTGTCTTTTTTAGTAAACGGTTTTCTTTTTATTCGGTACGAGTATAGTATTGGAAATACTTCTATTGGATGATAGCAGGTCCATTGTCCCCCAATATTGCTTGTGAGTCTGACAGACTTATGTACAGCTAGATCAACATAGTTAAGCTATAAAGGTTTTTTGTTTCTTATGGCGGAAATACCATTCTGATCTAAAAGGTGGACTCCGCCTTTGTAATTTCAAAGCATGTGGTTGGTTTACTTGGACATTTTTTGGATTATCTTCTGAAATTTGCTATTTCATTTTATTATTAATTTCAGATATGTTAAGGCTATCGGGTTTATCAAAGACAACGTCAAATGAGCTTAGTTATGTATTGTTTTTTTTGCTTTTTAGCATTGATTTCTATGCTTTCTATAAACTAAGTGAAGGGCACTTCACCTAGTGCATTCCATTAAAAATACCTTACCAAACCATCAATAAATCGTCTAATGCGACTTTTAGGAATACAGTAACATAATAAAATTGTATATAAGTTGTTGCTGATAAACAAAAAATAAATTATTTTTCAGAGTTGACAGATAATTTTGTCATTTCTAAAAAACCTGAAGATTATAGTTTACCAAAAATAAATACTTTTGTTAAAATAATTATCACAAACTGTCATTTACGAACTAATACCTTAGACTAAACGGCAATAACTTTGATTCTGTTATTATCGAAGTGCATCCAACAAATTTTGATAACTTTGATACCGTCCTACATATTGGACATTGGGCATATCTGGGTTAATTGAAGCTGAGGTTAAGGGAATTCGTCAAAAACATATAACTCATAAAAATGTTTACCGAAAGAGGTGTACCCTATAAACAGCAGTCATGCTTCGATCCTATTGAAGAGGGCAATAACGACACGTTGGACTCGGAGAGTAAATCAGATTCATCGACGTGCACTGTAGTAGAACAAATTGCAAAAAATGATAAAGGAAAAAATCGCAGATATAAAAATACATCTAATTTTTCCAACAAAAAGGGGTCTAACAATAAACATACCTGTAGCGTAGCGACCAATAAGAAACCTAAAATAATAAAGGGCAGCAGTACAAATCGGGATGATTCTTCAAATTTTGAAGCCTTGTGTCCAAATATATGGTTGTATTTTGGACGATGTATAGGAACCACCACAGAGAAAAATATATATAACCACTTAAAAGGAAACTGGCCTAATATAACTTTTGACGTAGCTAAACTTAAGTCTAAGGGTACAAATGCTTTATTTAGGGTCAGCACTCAATATAATGAGGAACTCCTTTCCGATCTTTATAATCCAAGTAAATGGCCAAGTGGGGTCCTGGTCAAGCAGTTTTAGTTTTTTTAAGGACAAACTAAACATACAGGAGGAGAGTTCGTCTAAAAATCCTCCCATTTCAATTTGTCATTTAAACATAAGAAGTGCCCGTTATAAAATGACAGAGCTCTATGTATTACTAGAGTCATTAAATTTGCCTGACGTCGTTTGTCAGAAACCTGGTTTTAACCAAACCAAATTGAAACTGTTAATTTGCAAGAGTATACTCTTGCAAATTATTACTGTAGAGCCGAATCTCATGGAGGAGGAGTAGCAATATTCTTGAGAAGTAATATACAATAATGCTTTTCCAGAAGAACGATATAGAAAAAACAATAAAAAAACACTAAGTGAAGGGGTGGGTGACCACTGAAATAAAGAATAGAGGCCAATTATTAAGGAATATTCATAAGTCGTACAAGTTAACAGGTCATGTCAATCGCAGACATCTGTATCTAAAATTAAAAATAAAACATCATAGAAAGAGCATTAACACCGCAAAAAACAATTATTTTTCTAACATTATGGCATATGCTGACAATATATCTTTTGCTGCGAGGTCAATTATTAAAAATGAAGTATCAACAAGTAAGGGTAAAACTAAGCCGGTAAAGTTTTATAATAAAAAAATAAATTCCAGCAAAGAGGCTGGCTCACGAGTTTAATAAATATTTTTTGGAGACTTCTAAAAACCTGGCTAAACAATGCCACGGAAACAACGATTCTGGGAAAAGTCAATCACATAAAAATGTACCAGAAATGGAGCTGCTCACTATTCTTCCCGATGAAGTGGGTAGTATAGTTTTTAATAGCTCCAAGAAGAATTCCATGGGTTTTGGATGGTATTCCTTGTTCAGTTTTATGTCAGGTGATTGACTATATAAAATATCCATTAACAACCTTAATAAATAAATCATTTCAGAAGGGAAGTTTTCCATCCTTATTAAAGCAAGCGATCGTTATTCATATTCATAAGAAGAGACCCCTTGATGATATGGCGAACTATCGAGGCATATCATTAAATTCAGTATTTTCAACAATTTTTGAAAATGCCTTTTGTGAAAATTTTAAAAAATTTACAATTGAAAATAATATTATAAGTCCTTCTCAATTTGGATTTCAAAAGAAACTGTCGACCAAGGATGCCCTAACCTTTTGGATTAATTTTATCGTAGATGGGCTTGACAACAAACAAAAGACCGTCTGTATGTATTTTGATCTATCTCGTGCCTTTGTCACGGTTAGACATGATTTATTGCTTCATAAATTAAAAAGTTATGGCATTCGTAATAATGCGCTTTCCTGGTTAGCTTCCTATTTGCTAGGAAGAACTCGAAGTGTTAGGATTAACGTAAAGGGTGAATTGCTTAAATCGGAGCCTTCCTCCATTGATCTGGGGATTCCTTAGGGGAGTACATTGGGTCCCTTACTATTTATTCTTTTTATAAATGATTTAAATACCTATTTTACAAATTTTAAGGTTTCACAATTTGCGGATGATACAACTATCGCAGTGAGTTCAAAAAGTATTGAGAAACTTTCTGAAGCTGCGAGTAATTGTGCGGATGATATGTGGATATATTGTTAATTAAGCTAAGTTTGAATGCGTCAAAGACAGAAATTGTACATTTTTTCCCAACCAATGGAAAATCTCTTAAGGAAAAGGAGTCATCCTTATCCTTAGGGTTGCACATGGTTTTACAGTTAAAGTGGATTAAACATACAGATAACTTATGCACAATATTATCTACCAAGTGTTACGTTCTGCGAAATCTTCGCAATTTTGTTAACACTGACATTTTAAAAATGTACTATTACGCACGGGTTCATTTTGCAATAAATTACTGTATTATTTGTTGGGTAAATTCAGCAGGTGTCAAAGATCTCTTTTTAGTTCAGAAGCGCATTATAAGAACTATTCTTTTTAAAGCTAAAAGAGACTCATGTAGAGAACTTTTTGAGCAACTTCAGAATTTAACAATACCATCTTGTATTTTACATCTTAAAGAAAACCCACATTAAATGTTAGGTTTTCGGACAGAAACTTAGCTTATAACAAAAGAAATACATCCGATGTCTTAATAACTCAACACAATCTCTCTCTTACGGCCAACAGTTGCGTAATTATGCCATCCAAACTGTATAACCACCTGCCCCATGATATTAAAACCATACAGAGCAGTTCAGTCTTTAAATCTAAAGTTAATCAAATTTTATTGGATGGTCTTTTCGTTGGGTACACGCCTGGAAAGAATGGGACCGGTTCGGTCCTGGTCCCGGAGTATACTAGCTGACCCTGTACAGCCCTATTGACCCCTATGAACTGGCCGGTCGCCTGAAACAAAATAAAGAAAGACCCACAAAAAAACCCAAAAAATTCTAATTAAAAAACGACGTTTGGATGGCAAGTTTGCCACCGTTGTCAAGTTATTATTAAGGTAAAAAATAAAATAAAAAATTAACTAATATTTAAAATTAAAAATGATTAAAATTTTATGCTTTTTAGTACTGCAAACTGAAAATAGTTTGACATTTGTGTCATGAGTGACATAAGTAGCTGGTGTATTTATTATTTGTAAGACAAAAAGGTGATGAATTAGATGATGATTTTCAGATTTCTTGAAGATACTTCGGTATTGAGCAAAGGCAACCAAATGTTATTTAAATTAACTGAAATTGATGCTACACAATTATTTTTATTTAATAATATATACGCACTTTCTTTGGTATTGCGTTTTTTAGAACAAGTTTCCTTTGCTAAAATACTCGAAGCAACCCAGTTTATTCTATGATTGTTTTCAAATGCGTGTTGGCAGATTTTTGATTTATGAAATTCTGTGTTTTTAATGTACGATCTGTGTTCTTTTATGAGTTTAGCTAATGGTCTACAAGTTTCACGTATATTAAACATATTGCATTCGAAAGGTATTTTATAAATAACATTTTTTGTATTTTCATTTAAGTTGTATGGTTTTGTTTTTGTTAATTGAGATCTAATGGTGTTTTATGTTTTAAAGATTGTGCGAATATTAAATTTATTTCCTATTCGTTGAATTATATTTGATAGTCAGGGATATGGTAAAAATAAATGTATAATAGGTCTATTTTGATTTTGTCTTATATTTGGATTTTCAAATTCAAGAAAACAATTATTTATTAAATCAAGAGAATAATTATTTTGAATTAAAATATCTTTAATTCTATCATATAGACTTTTACAACTCCCTTTTTAACCATTATGGGGTGATTTGAGTTAAAGTTTAAGTATCTATTTGTACGTGTAGGTTTTCTGTAAATTTTTGTTTCGAAATTGTTTAAATCTTTTTTTATTAAAATGTCAAGGAAAGGTAGTTGTGAGTTGTTTTTTTTCTAAAGTAAACTTAATAGTTGGTTCTTGTGTATTGATGTGTGTAAAAAATTATTTTAACAGTGTTCGTCATGTTGGTATATAGGTAAAATGTCATCTATATATCTCTCTCTTTTTCTTTATTTTGTTTCAGGCGAGCGGCCAGTTCATAGGGGTCAATAGGGCTGAACAGGGTCAGCTCGTATACCCCGAGGCCAGAACCGAAGGGGTCTCATTCTTTCCAGGCGTGTACCCAACGAAAAGACCATCCAATAAATGAATCCGCCTAACCAATATAGAGCATATCTTCAATTTAAACAAATTGTACCTAAACATAGTTTTTATTCTGTATCAGATTTTTTAAACTGTAATAATTTGTCGGTAATTTAGTAAATTTACATTTGTGTATTATTAGTGTTTTTATTATGTATTTTTAAATTGGATTTTGACGTACATACATGTATGTTTAGAGAAATGAAGGAATTTGAATTTGAATTTGAATAACCTAAAATAACGGAGTTATGCGCTGTTTTCACTTTTTGTCAAGTATGCCACGAAATTAGAAAATTAAAGCAAATTGTACCATCGTGCCAAAAAAAAATGGGACAACCAAATCTAGTTTCATTCCAGCGACACTATTCTTGTCCATTCGCATCTTTTACGATCGCTCACATCTTATGATAAAATCTCCATAAGATGCGGGCGATGGTGAAAGATGCGAATGGCCAATAATAGCGCCGCTGGGGCTCAATTCTTGACATTATTCGCATCTGTGCGTATGCGCCACCTTGCTAAGGGTCTATTTGCAAATGTTTCTAAATAAATGCATTCTTGAGTCACCTTCGCAATTGTATTCGAACGATTTGAATGTATACGTAAAGTCGTTATTACAACATCTCATTTTTTGACTTTAGCGTTACGTTCATAAATCATTACAAAGTACGCATTTCTGTTACAGAGGTCCTTTTTAAATGTATTATTTATTACACGACTTTCTGTTTTTCGGCGTTCAAAAATGGTCTGGGAATGTAACTCTGCATTACATTCTTTACCGTGCTCACGAGGGCGGTAACAATTTACCGATTTTACGCATTTCATATATCTCTCTTACGAGAATAGGGAACAAACGAAAGTTTCACAATTTTTAGATTTAAAAGTTTTCAAAAGAAAAGAAACAAAACATATTTTGCTGAATGCATGGACGTCAAAACAACTTTGTTTATTTTTAGGCTCTATTTATTTAGGTACTAATTTTTCTTTAAACCACAATATATCTACAAACTTTTTCAAATTCAAAATGCGGATATTTTTATACAACCACACAGGTTTTTAAAATCTAGGTGCATATTATTATTGGATTAATAAGTATTGATTTGTTTCTAAATTAATTTATATATGAAATTGCATTTTATAAATTTATAAATAAATAGATAAACATATCTTTAAATATTTTACGTTACATGTCAGGTTGCCAGTGACATTTCTTGACTAGCCTTCAAAAAGTGCTTTTACAATGTAATACATTTTCAATGTCATTTTGATTTCATTACAGAGTACAAGGATTACTTTACATTTTATTTATGAACGCACTCCAGTACTTGCGAAGCAGAAAATAGCAAATAACATTAAAAAGATTACAGGTGCTATAGAACTATAGAAGCATTATACTAAAAATATTATTTAGGACATTTTTTAATAACATTAGTGCAAATTAGTTTACAGCAATTGTTTACTAGAATACTATTGTTATTATTTTAGCATTTGTGCAACATTCGTTGTTTCAGGCTGTTATTTTTTATTTAGAAAACTACAGTATTTTAAATAAAGTGTAAAGTATTATTTGGACTTGTATATTGTCTTAATTTATATTAAAACATAACGTTTAAACTCTCAAAAAACTGAGGCAACATAATCCAGTTTGTTATATCAGTGTTTCTCCTCTGAGTTTTTATAAAAGATTATAATAAATTCGCGTTCGTTTAGAACATCGAATGAATTCAAACTAATATATTGTTTGTATCTATAATGGTCGTTTTCTACACTCTCTGGAACTACAATATTTGCAACTTGATGCAGATCATTCATTTATTTTATCTAACACTAGCCGACCCGTGCCCACTTCGTTGGGCGTTTATTATATTTTTCTCTAAACTTTTTGTTTAATAATAATAAAGTGTAGTCTATAGCACTCCTGAATAGTGTATCTTGTGAAAAAAATGTTATGATCGGTTCAGTATTTCCGAAGATTAGCCCCTACAAACAAACAAAGCTACAAACTTTACATCTTTATAATGTTAGTATACAGGCGCGGCGGGTTTTGACTTTTCAGATGGGTGCAGGTGCCAGCCAAACAGAGCAAAAAATAAAAAAAGGGCATCTCGTTCACATTCTATTCTTTTATTCTTTCCTACGTACTCTAAACATAAACAATATATTGTATTTTTCCCTCATAAAAAACCCGAAGAGCAAAAAAAAGGTCCTTACCACACCCCAACAACACTTTTCACGGACAAAAATGTTTAAAATTTTCTTTTCTCATATCTTTACGCATTGGTGCGCGTGCACTCACGTACTCGCCGCCACTGTTAATAAAGATTATTGACAATTCGATGCAAAAACTATTAAAATACGAAACGATTTTTACTCGTTGCGAGCGGTAAGCACAGCTCGCTATTTAACACTATAGTTGCAAATTGTGCGAGTGCTCAAGAATGACAAAAGTAGGTTTTTATTCGATTTGTCAAAAGATGCGAGTGATTCTGAAAGATGCGAATGGTTAAGAATAGAGCCGCTGGTCTATTTATTATATTTTGATCGCCTTCTACATTGTGACAGTTGTCAGAATTTAGCCAAGAATTACTACTATCAATTTGTTTATAAATGTCAGTGCTTTTGCTAAAATAATCATATTCTGCTAAAATAAAGTAAAAGAAACAATCCTTAATGACTAACACTAGATTTTCTGTTATTGACGATAGTAAAGTCATCAGTTCTAAATAGTAAATAAATGAAACACCGTGATTACGAGAACGGTCTTCCAAGAAAAACAACAAGAAGACTGACAAAAAAATGTAAGCAATGGAAAACATTTTTTAAAATTGTATTTTTGCGTTGTACTTAACTCTTAACTTACTCGTCAAGTAACTACACAGGAAGCTAAGCTCTTTCACATGCACCAGTTTTAAAGTTAAAATACCTTAAGCGTTATCAAAGTTATGTAATAAAACGAAATAAACAAAGAGCAGCTAAAAACTCATTTTTTTTTAAATTGTGTTGTTCTTTAGTATCCAAATAAACTAATCTTAAAAATTGGGTTTTAATTTCACTTACACAAAATATTAATCACTAATATATTTAAAAAAAGAAATTAAATACCATTTTCTTTAAAAAAAATAATTTAATTTATTTTTGTAGATACATATTTGTAAAATATTTCTTTCATTAGTGGGGGTTTCTATTAGAAAAATCTATAAGTGCATACATTTTGGAGCTGCGTAAGTCACCCTAAAGAATCTGAAATTGTGCTAATACATTTTTATTATAATTTACTATTGTGTTAATTAAGTATTGGGATACTGTTATTTTTATACCATATGCAATTTAAATTTTATAATATACATTTAAAAATATGCTGCTTTGTATACAAATAGTAATAATCCGTTTTATTTCTATTCGCCTTCAATATCTATTTGCTAATTGCGATTTGAGAAGCTCCAAATCAAAACGTAGTTTTGGATAAAGCACAATATTAAGATACCGGATTGAGTTGTCTGTTAATTTGTGATAGTACATTTTAAATTAAAATGAGACAAATTACTTTGTTTTCCATCACAATATTTATAAACTTTCTGACTGCAGATTTCGAAGCTTTGCTACATTTTTAAACTGAATATTCTAAACTACTTGGAATTTGTACTGGGGTGGGCATAAGTCACTTGGCAGCCTTATAATCAGCTTATGCGTCGGTCTCACCACTCCCACCGCTCGGATTTATCTGTAGCAATGAGTCTTTTAGGCATATGTTATTTATTGTATTTTGCAAGACCTCAAGACAGATCAATACCAGTTTTGTTGCTTGGTTAGCTCGTTATTTTCGAGTGAAATGGCACAAAACGTTCGAGTCAAATTTTCGTGTGTTTTTGTTGAAACATTTTTGTCTGGATCGCAAATATGGAGCTATTAAAAAACGTTTTACAGAAAGATGGCCTGATATACGTTTCTCGAATCTTGATTAAATTAGCAAAAAGTTTGAAAGCACCGGTAGTGTTCAAGATGCAAAACGTAGCTAAGCGCCATGTCCCCCGTATTGTTAAGTCCATCGAAAAACGTTATTTGATGTGTATTAAAATTAACGGTGAACATTTTTGTGAAAATTGAAATAAAATCAACGTTTTGTAAAATTTTGTTTTGGTTTTTTAAAATGAGTGCAAATTTACTAGGTGACTTATGCCCACCAAAGTATATATATATATATATATATATATATATATATATATATATATATATATATATATATATATATATATATATATATATATATACTTTTTAGATAATAACTTTTCTTGGACTATCAAACGTATTATTTTTTGTCGATTTTTGGGGTATGTAGTCCTTTTAATAAAACAAACATAGTACAAAACAATTGTTACACGTAAAGTTACATTAAAACAATGTAAAATAAATCGCACTGTAAAATGTAAAAACGAAAAACAAACACCATCCTTTTATCAATGGTGGTATACATACACTGATGATGTGTGTGTGTATGTATCTTTTTTAAAACATATATATATATATATATATATATATATATATATATATATGTATATATATATATATATACTATATATATATATATGTATATATATATATATATATGTATATATATATATATATATATATATATGTATATATATATATATATATATATATATATATATATATATATATATATATATATATATATATATATATTATATATATATATATATATATATAGGGTCCCACCATATTCGACACGGTCTGTAGCTGGATAACCATGGGGTTTTAAAAAAGTAAATACTGAAACATATACAGGTCGGATAAGACCACGGTATAAAATTATTTTAGTCTATACAGGGTGTCTCAAAAAGTGTGACGTATCAAAGTTATATTTTTTTAAATGGAACACCCTGTTTTTTATGACGGTTTTAGATTCTACTTTAAAAAATAACTCAAGTTTGTTTATAGTACTAAGTATATAATTTTATTCGTTTTTGTGATATTTAATTTTTTTGAAAAATGCAGAGGTAAAATTAAAATGATTTTACTTTAACACTTTTAACACTTTAAACTTTAAAATGTGTAACAAGATTAGAAAAAGTCTGCCATATCATACGTAGGTCAAATCAAGATCAAATATTGTACAGGGTGATTAAAAAATAATTTCAATTTTTCAGAAAATCAAATAGCCATATCTCTCTATTTTAAATGGAACACCCTGTATTTTTACGTCACATGATGACAAATAAAATACTATTTCAAATGGTGTATAGGTTGCCTATACCTATCTTTTGTGCTTTTTTTAATAAAATCTGTTTTTACAAATTTTTAGTCCAAATGTTTATTTAAATTAAAGTTGGCTGTGACATAGCAGCCATTATTATTTTTCTTAAGAAAATAACAACGACCATTTATTGATTACTAGTGTTTAAGTCAATTTAAAAGAAATTTCAATGATTTTAAATAAAAACCCTTCTTCTACAACAACAAGATGATATAATACTGGTAGAATGTGAAAAAAATGGTTTACTTTAGTCTAGAGTTAATCCTGAAAAATATTCCAGGAGAAACCATCTGATACCCTTAATAGTTGCTTTAAAAAATTTGACACAGTGATTATGGATAATGGAAGAAACGAGTTAATAGGTCACAGAATGTCGTCATAACTGACCAGAGGCGTTATTAGGATTGTTTAAAAACACAAGTTTTATCATTACCACATTCAGCTAAAATAAGTGTTATTGGAAGTACCATTATAAGCAACTAATGATTTTTTTTCTGTGAATTTTAAAAATAGTGGCATATAATACAAAATCTTTTAATTTTGTGCTTTTTTCCAACAAATTTACCTTTTGCAATAACGGCTTAGTAAATAGGCATAGCTATATCACAGCCTACTTATATTTAAATAGACATTGGGAATAAAAATATGTTAAAACGGAATTTACTTAAAAGTATAAAAGATAGGTATAGGCAACCTATACACCATTTGAAAGAGCATTTGGTTTGTCATCATGGGGTGTAAAAAATACAGGGTGTTCCATTTAAAATAACAGGGATATTGCTATTTGACTTTCTAAAAAATTGAAATTATTTTTTGATCACCCTGTATAATCTATGATCTCGATATGACCTACGTATGATAAGGCAGACTTTTCCTAATCTTGTAACAAATTTTAAAGTTTAAGGAGTTTATATTGTTAAAATAAAATTAATTTAATTGCACCCCTGCATTTTGAAAAAAAATCAAATATCACAAAAACGAATAAAATTAGACACATGGTACTCTTAACAAACTTAAATTATTTTTTTATGTAGAATCTTAAACCGTCATAAAATATAGGGTGTTCCATTTAAAAAAATATAACTTTGATACGTCACACTTTTTGAGACATCCTGTATAGAGTAAAATAATTTTATACTGTGACCTTATCCGACCTGTATATGTTTCAGTATTTACTTTTTTAAAACCCCATGGTTATCCAGTTACAGACCGTATTCGAATATGGTGGGCCACCCTGTATATATATATATATATATATATATATATATATATATATATATATATATATATATATATATATATATGGGATCGATTTTCTTTCGGTATCCCGTGTGATGTTGTCCTGAAAAGGACATTTGTTTTGTCGTCGTTTCGACGAGATCGCACTCATCTTCTTCGGAACCTTCTTTGTCGATGGACTGACAGAGAGTGTATCGGTCCATCGACAAAGAAGGTTCCGAAGAAGATGAGTGCGATCTCGTCGAAACGTCGACGAAACAAATGTCCTTTTCAGGACAACATCACACGGGATACCGAAAGAAAATCGATCCCATACCATACCCGTGAAAACATTGGAAAACATATATATATATATATATATATATATATATATATATATATATATATATATATATATATATATATATATATATATATATATATATATATATATATATATATATATATATATATATATATATATATATATATATATGTATATATACACGTACAAAATGGTTAACACATTTTTTATAATAGTGCCTATCCTAAATATTTTAAAATACTGTAAATAGCGTGCTGTTTTTCAGCTCGGCTCAGCTCAGCTTCAGTAAATTTATTGAGGGCTTTATAAATTTCAATTGACTCTAAGATATTAAGTTTTTGCTTTTCGGAGCGTTATATAAAATTTTAAGGTTATCAACATTTGGGAATGAATGACCAGATGTTATAAAGTGGTTCGCAAAGTTTGAATTGTTTTTATTTAATACATATGAGGATTTGTGTTCCTTAAACCTACTATTAAAATTTCTTCCAGTTTGATCTATATATAAGCTATTGCATTCTTCACAATAAAAACTATAAACTCCAGATTTTTTTAAAGGTGGTTTTTTTTTATTTAGCATTAAAAAATAGCTGAGAAACTTTTTGGGACGGCCTAAAAGCTAAGAAAGAAAGTAAAATTAAGTTTCTCAAAAATGGCCCAAAATGTAACACCAAGAACAACCCCAAAAATATATTTGAAACTTTAGTATGTGAGGTAGAGTTATCACTTGAAAATATTTCTGATTCAAATTTTAACAAAGAAAAAAAAGTTTAAAAATACAGACAAACCCATAGTTAATTTATCATAAAATACAGTTATCAAATCAATTTAATCAAAAATAAAAGACAATAATTTAGTTTTTACCCGAGCAGACAAAGGAAATTCTATTGTAGCTTTATCTAAAGGTGAATATAACCAAAAATAAATGGCTTTCTAGAAAAAGGAAAACGTTCTATTTTTAAAAATAATTCTACCTCTAAAATACAGAATAAATTAAATAAATTAAAAGCAACGTTAAAGGATATACAGGGCGTACTGTCCAACATTGACAAATTTAATATTTTAAATATGAACCCCACTTCCCCTAAGTTACATGGTTTAATAAAAATGCACAGAAATAATGACCCAATTTGTCCTGTTGTTTCATATATAAACAGTCCTCTAAGTAAATTAGCTTATAAATTAAACCACATATATAAAGATATTTCAAATTTCAGTCCAAAATACACAATTAAAAATTCGGTACACACAAAAACTTAAAAATTTTACAATTCCCTATACCTGTACTCTGGAATCCTTTGACATTCCCAATAGTGACTGTTTAGCCATGCTTGAACAAACTCTTACTTGTAAGAGTGGTAATCCAGTCATAAAAAACGAAATTATTACATTGTTTAATATTTGTATATAAGAAAATTATTTTATGTACAATAATACATTCTATAAACAGACAGACGGACTGGCTATGCGGTCACCGTTAAGTCCACTTCTAGCCGAAATCTTTATGTCTAATCTGGAAGAATTTTTTTAAACACTTATTATGCGAAAAACATAGGATTTTGGTTTAGATTTACAATTAACACTTAATCACCTTAATAGCCTTCACCCCAAAGTAAAGTTCACAATGGAAAAAGAAATTGACAACACCATACATTTCCTTGATATATCGATTTCCAAAAAGAACAACCAATTTTTCTTTTAATATATAGAAAACCTACATTTACTGACACTACGATTTCAAACCACTCGACACATCCCAAAACATATAAACTTGTAGCATATAGAACAATGATACACAGAGCATTTTCCATCCCTTTAGAAAACAACAAACGTAAATTAGAACTTTTAAAATACCGTTTCCCTTAAAAAAAAGAGTTTAATTTATTTTCGTTGATATTTGTGAAATATTTCTCTTATTAGTGGGGGTTTCTATTAGAAAAATCTATAAGTGCATACATTTTGGAGCTACGTAGGTCACCCTAAAGAATCTAAAATTGTGTATTTTTTTAAACTTTTTAAAATTTTTTCTTTGGTAAAATTTGAATGAGGAAACTAAGTTTTAGTTCGGTTTGCATATAAAAGCGTGTTTTTTTAGTTTTTTAAACTATTATTTATTTTTCATTTTTTAGTTCGATATGCATGTATATATGAATGTATGTAAAAATGCTCCAGTTTATTCACTAAAAATTCCTTCGCCATTTTGTCAAGAGTAGAAAGTGATAACTCTACCTCACATACTAAAGTTTCTAATATATTTTTGGGGTTGTTATTGGTGTTATATTTTGGGCCATTTTCGAGAAACTTAATTTAACTCTCTTTTAGCTTTTAGGCCGTCCCAAAAGGTTTCTCAGCTATTTTTTAATGCTAAATTAAAAAACTACCTTTAAAATAATCTGGAGTTTATAGTTTAAATTGTGAAGAATGCAATAGCTTATATGTAGGTTAAACTGAAAGAAATTTTAATATTAGGCTTAAAGAACACAAATCCTCATATGTATTAAATAAAGACAATTAAAACTTTGCGAACCACTTTATACCATCTGGTCATTCATTCCCAAATGTTGATAATCTTAAAATTTTATATACCGCTCCTAAAAGCAAAAAACTTAATATTTTAGAGTCAATTGAAATTTATAAAGCCAATAAAAACCCCTCAATAAATTAACTCAATGACCACACCGAGCTGAAAAACAGCACGCTATTTACAGTATTTTAAAATATTTAAGATATTGGACTAAATAAATATATCGATTAAAAAAACTTTTTAAAATTCATAATTAAAAAATGAAAAGTAAAAATTGTGAGGTATTGTACAAATTGTGTTTTTTTTTAAATTAAAAACTGGGTTTTGAGTTAAAGCTGCTTTTTTCTGCTGCATCACACTGCAAACCACTTTATAACATCTGGTCATTCATTCCGGAATGTTGATAATCTTAAAATTTTATATACCGCTCCAAAAAGCAAAAACTTAATATTTTAGAGTCAATTGAAATTTATAAAGCCAATAAAAACCCCTCAATAAATTTACTGAATGACCAGACTGAGCTGAAAAACAGCACGCTATTTACAGTATTTTAAAATATTTAGGATATTGCACTAAATAAATATATGGATTAAAATTTTTTAAAAATTCATAATTAAAAATGAGAAGTAAAAATTCTAAGTTATTTTACAAATTGTGTTTTTTTAAATCAAAAACTGGGTTTTGATTTAAAGCTGCTTTTTCTGCTGCATCACAGACTACAACATTTATTTTAAATTAGGTTTGATATTAAATATGTCGGTTTTAAAGAATTATTTTAAAAAGAGTGAATTTATTCAGACAAACATAAAAATAAAATCTATTTTACTCTTTGCATTAGTGCTACTTCACTTAAAAATCTACCTTATATAAAAAAGACGATTTTAAATCGGTGACCGAACATCTTATGCTTTTGTAAAATCCATATTTACTACACGAACATAGTGGTTAGAACGATTTAAAAAAATGACGAATGCACGTAGTACTCTATAAATACTTTATGTAAAAATGAATATTAACATACTACATTATCTGCAAAAACAAAGTTTAAAAGAAATTGTAAACATATCTTTAGGGAAAACAACTTGTCAAAATTTAACGGAGTTTTTAACCTCGTTTATTTAAAAGACGTTGATTATTACTATGCTAATGCCTAGTTCTCATGTACGGTAAAATATTGCGGAACTTCAAAAGTCCGGAATCACGTGATACAATATCAAAATTGCATTGGGCTGTCGGCAGCCATGTTGACAAAGTGACAGATCCGTGACAATGTCGGAAAAAAGTTGAAATTTTTTAACTTTTTACGGAATCCGCCGATTTTCTTGTTTAGTTTTGTGCTTGACAGGTATTTTCGTTAGTATTTTTAGTTTAAAAGATAGTCCTATTCAAAGTTATAACCTAAATTTATGTTTTTTACCTCCCTAAAAAGACGACATAACCTTTTGTGTCCAGAAAAGAATAGCCAATCAAATAAGGTAAAATATACAGGGTGGCTGAGTTAAAAAGTACATTTTTTGCAATAAATTAAATACGTAATTTTTAATTGCTTATTTGTTGGCAGTACGTTAATCAGTGAAAAAAATACTACTAGTTATCTAATTTTACCTACCTCTTATCTGCAATAATAAAAAGTTAGTCAATAGTGCCGTAATAAGTTTCATCACCCTGTATAACAATCAAGCTAGCTTAACCTTAAATATAAAATTAAGTATTCAAAACACTTAGATCTAGATTTAGACTTGTAAATAAAATAAATATTTTGTACCCTTAACACTTTTAAAAGAGAATGTTTACCTCAATCGGAGTCAGAGTAATCTGAGTACGAGCTACAACCTGTATTCTTGTTTTTACATAAGGAAAGTGGACTGCAGTGGTTAAAATTGTTTTTCGTTTATATTGTTCTTTAAGTTCACCATGAGCCTTGCCAGTTAAAGTAAATGGTGTGGCGTAAACGAATCTTTCTAAAACATGACACAAATAATATAAAATTATGGTCAGTTCGGATAAGGTAATAACTATAATCTAGTCATTTTATATTGTGAAAATACCTAGCAACTAGTGTTACCGACTTCTTAAACCAATTTAAGACATTTTTTGTTCAGGTGTTTTCTCAATTTATAGTGCCCATAATAAAGAGACCGGATTATATGCATTTATATATTTAAGCCATTCTCATTGCTAATAAAAAAATGTTCTCTAAAATATAGTTATGATGCATATTATTGATACTGATAATAAAATAAAATAGACAAAAAGATTGTCACGCACGTTATACATTTTAAATGGCCACCGGTAAATTGTCTTATATTTCGAAAGAATACAACATTCTAAATACACCCCATATGTCATTATTTAACACTTCTGCTCTAAAAATTCATTTTTTTAATTTTAATCCAAAGTGTCATAATTAGGCTAAATTGGTAATTACATTTTTAGCCACTTTGGCAATAATTTTTTGGTAAAATGTTTACCAAATTTTTAAGACACCACCATAAGCTCAGTTCTCGTTCTGGTAGTCTCGTTAGGATTTTATTTTATTAGTTTGTGATACAATAATTTCGACCGGAAGCTATGAACCTTCTCTGTATAGTAAGTAAATTTCTATATAACCTAAATTAAAATAATTATTTTATATTAAATATTTCATTAATTTATTTTTTTTAAAGTAATCTTAACTTTTATTATATTATGCAGGGGCCGAATAGTTCTTCATAGTATATAAAAAGTTTAATTTTTAATTTTTAAAATGTTTATTAAACCTTTTTATTCTGTAGAAAAGCCAAATATTATTTTGTTTAAATGTTTTCTCCCAGAAAACAAATAAACTATAAAATAAACTGGTCATTTTGAATCAATTGCTGCTCCAGACGGAGTAAAAGTTTAAAATTTTTTATTTATGGTCATAACTCCGTTTTTTTTAACGGAACGAGGGTGGCTAGTTTCGTTGGCATATGCAAAAAGAGCATTTTATTTTAAACAATTTGGTACTACATACAATATTCTAAGAAAGGCTTTTTACAAAAAAATCCCCCGGCTAAACGCTATTCGCCTTCGATTAATATTTAGATTATGTGTAAGACAGTTCTCTTTATTTTAATATTTATTATCTTTTAATCGTTTTCTTTTTAACAATAAACGTTAGAATTAAACCTATTTTTAAATATGCGTTTTTAATCATCTTTTAAACAAGGCCTATCAGGTGGCAAAAATAGTTGGGTCAAACAACTGCAGAGGGATCAGGATACTTGACTCAATTCAATCGAGCAAGTCGATGCGCATCTCCACAAACTCAGCAACGACACTCTATCGAGTTTACCTTTGGCAACACAGAAAAACGAAAGTTACCGAGGGTAAACTTGACCGAACGACGTGGCTTAACCCATGGAGATGCACATCGACCCGCTCGATTTAATCGAATCGAGTGTCGTGATTTCCCTGCAGGATTTATTTTTCCAAGCCACCCATCTGTTTACAGGATAAAAACTGTTTTATATTAAAGATAGTATTTAAACACAGGTATTGCCATGGGGTTGTCTAAAAAATTAGGTCAAGGCTATGACCACCTTTGAAAGTAACCTTAACTGGCATAAACACATTGTATCTATAGCCATGGCAGCTTCAAAAAGCTTGGATTTCTCTTTCGAGCCAAAAGTATTTATCCGCTTCTAATTTATACACTTTATATGTGTCCCAAATCCGACCTCCCTTGGAATATTGTTCTCATATCTGGGGCATGGCGTCTTCAACAACCCTGAGCTTGATTCTATTCAAAGAAGAGCTATTCGCCTCATTAATGTTCCTACACTTACAGAAAAGCTTCCCTCTCTTGCCCATCGTCGGGCTGTGGGGGATTTATCGCTTTTTTATAGGTACTTCCATGGCTTCTGTTCTGAAGAATTGTCCAGTATAGTTCCTCCACTCACGGTTCCCAAAAGAGAAACTCGTGGTTCCGCGCGTATGCATCCCTATACGGTCCAACTGGACAGGCCCCGAACTTCTCACTTTGTTCGTTCTTTTATCCCTAGAGTTGCTAGATTGTGGAACCTGCTGCCCGCGGAGGTCTTTCCTTTCCCCCAAATCTTCAAGTATTTAAGTCCCGTGTCAACAAACTCCCTTTTACCTCGCTTAAGACACCCACGGTATGTTAGTATTTAGGCTTTTAGCCTTCGTGGTTTGTCCAAAGATAAAAAAAAATAAAAATAAAAAAAGGAAGTTTTAAAATTTTTTAGTGACCCTGTATAATGTTAATTTTCATTTTTTTATTGTACTTGACAGTACTATACTATATATTATACATTTTTTGCTTCGATTTATAAATAAAGCTGTGGTAAAGTTTAAAATTTTAAACTTAATTTTTTTGCTACATTCTGTATTACTGTAAAATATACAGTGTTTCCAAACAATTGCAAAAATTTTAGGAGGTTAGTTTCCACCAAAAATAAGAAAAAAACTTCATATGAACATATGTCCTAAACGTCTTAGTTTTTGAACTACGGGGTGTTATTTTTTTAACTACTTTTAATTACATTTAGATATTTTTAAAAAATTGGGGAAGCACCCTTTGCACCAAAGACATTTTTTGGCATACAAAAAAAAATAATTGCCAGTGTCGTCCATGAAGAGTTTAAGGTAAATATTTTTGAGAAAAAAATGGTACGCCACTGCATTTTGTAAAATAAAAATATTTTTTAAATCCCCATTTAGCTTGAAAAAATTTGTTTTCTTTACTTTTTTTTGTTTGATGTACGGTTTTCGCGTAAATAAATAAAAATCATTTCTCGACATGGTGAAATTAATATCTAATAAAAGAATACATAACGAAAGTTAATTTTTAATGTACAGTGTGGGCCAAATTAAACTTTCACACTTTTTAACTAACAACAAATTTTTATTTGCGCTTATCTTTTTTATTTTTAAAGGGCTAATGGGTAGATGTGATCTCTTTAGGTTTGCCAATTTTGCCAAGACTTACGGAACTTTTTCCAAAATACTGTATTTAACCTCGTTGCAAAAGAAATCGGATTTAGCTACAATTGAGCTAATACGGTTTTCTTGTAGACAAATTATGGGAAATTATTCAGTAAAAACGAACCTGTCAACAATTTGAGGATTCAGGAATTATGATTATTCTTGATAAATGATGCGCCCCATATGGCATGCCTTTCTCTCGTTTTTAACAGAGAACTTTTTTTAGTGTGCTTTGAAAAACAAAAATGTGAGGTTACCATGGTTTCTGAGTTGAATACTGACAAAACTTAAATGTAAATTATTTAAAATTAAACGAATTAGCCTTATTGTAGATAAATTCGATTTCTTTTGCAACGAAGTTAAATGCATTATTTTGAAGAAAGTCTCATAAGTCCGGTCCTGTCTAAAACTATATGACAATAAATGGCAAACCTAGAGGAAACATATCTACCTATTAGCCCTTTAAAAATAAAAAAGATTGGCGCAACAGATAAAAAGTTATTATTAGTTAAAAAGTGTGCAAGTTTAATTTGGCCCACACTGAAGAATTTTATATTAGGAATACAAACTGACCATGCCAAAAAATGGTTTCTATTGATTTACGCGAAAACCGTACATCAAACGAAAAAAGTCAAGGGATAAAATTTGTTCTAAACTAATTGGGAATTTAAAAATATATATATTTTAAATTGGGGATTTAAAATAAATATATATAAAATAAAATTGTCTCTCTCTTTTCCTAAATTTTTTCCTATTGTCTACCAAAGATTCATAAACCGAATGTACCCCTACGACCTATTGTGAGTTCAATTAATTCTACTACTTACAATCTGTCAAAATATTTAGCTAATATTTTAAAAAATGCTTTTGAAAACCAAACGGATTACAACATTAAAGATACTTTTTCATTTGTCAATATAATTAATGGTTTTATGTTACCAGAAAACTATCAGTTGATTTCATTGGACGTCGTTTCTTTATTCACTAATCTTCCCTGTACTCTGGTTATTGATATTTTGCAAATAAAGTGGGATATAGTCAAAGATCATACGAGTCTCTCAAAAGAAAGTTTCTTGCGTCTTGTAAATTTTATATTTGATAATACATATTTGAGTTTAATACATATTTTACCGTCAGATTTTCGGAACACCAATGGGAGCCCCAATAAGCCCCATTTTGGCCACAATTGTTTTGGATCACCTGTTGGATAATGTTATTCCTTTATTACCATTTAATGTTGCGTTTATTTATAAATATGTTGATGACATAGTTTGTGCAGTGCCCTCCGATTACATTCAGATTACGTTGGATACTATTAATTCTTTCAGTGCTAGTTTACAGTTTACTATCGAGACTGAAAATGAACGTAGTGTACCGTTTTTAGACACAAAGTTAATAAGAACAGCTAATAACAAAATAATTTTGGATTGGTATAGAAAGCCAACCGCCTCAGACAGATTTATAAATTATTACTCTAATCATCCAAAAAATCAAAAATATAATACCGTAATTGCAATGAAAAATAGAGTTACACACATTAGTGATGATAGTTTTATTAAAAATAACTTAAAGACTCTATTTAACATTTTTATTAACAACGGTTATCCAAGACATATCCTAAAAAGTTAATTTATAATTCAAACTTTTATGACGGGCCAACAGAGGAGCCTTATGAAGAACAACCAAAATTCAAGAAACTTCCTTTTATTAACAATCTAACCCACTCGATTGTATCCCTATTTAAAGACTTTAAACACATTAAAATTGCAAAATATAATATGTTAAAGAACGATAATCTTTTTTCTAAAATTAAAGATAAAACTCCTCCGTTATACAGAAATAATGTCATTTATCAACTATCTTGTTTAGGGTGCCAGGGCTGTTATATAGGTCAAACATCACAGTGGCTCAAACAGAGAATTACGCAACACAAAAGTGATTGCCGGCTAGGAAAAAACACCTGCGCCACTGTTGACCACCATCTAAAAACGAATCATAATTTTGATTATGAAAACGTTAAAATCTTAGACCACCAAAGCAATTATAAAAGTAGGTTATTCCTTGAAATGTGCCATATTAAGAAAAATAAACAATCAATTAATTATAAATCTGATACTAGTCAACTAAGCAATATTTATTCGTATATTTTAAATTGTATGTAATATCTCACACATTGTAAATAGTTGGTTTTAAATATTTTATTTGTAAAAATCAGTGTCCTATTGAGTATTATATATTTTTTTTTGGTTTTTCGTAAAAAGTTAGGTATTTGTTTTATGTAAAAAAAAGGACAAAGAAAAGAGATGGTATGTGCTTTTTATCATTCAGGAATTTTAGTATATATACGTTAGAGATTTATTATTTTAAGATATTGTTCCTGTATCAATTTAAAAGTTACCATGGTTAAAGTGTCAAAGTTTTTAATTTTATAACTCTAAATCTGTAAGTTACTTATACATTTTTTATCTATACACTTTATGTAATGTGCTTGTTTCTTCATCTGTGTTGTAGTTTACTCTCCTGAAGAAGCTGTTAACCAATGGCGAAATATAGAGTATATTAAGAAAAAAGAGTTTTTAATCATACAGACCGCACACCCGATAAAATATATATATATATATATATATATATATATATATATATATATATATATATATATATATATATATATATATATACTTTGTTTTATGATTCTTTGACCAAAAATTATAAATTTATAAGAATAATTTTTCTTGGATGTAGGTCAGTTAAATAAATATTATATTAAAATGGTTAAAATGTCATATTTCATTTATTTGAAAGTCAAATGCTCAAAGGAGCGGATTATTGCGCTTAAGTTTTAATGTTTGAAAAAGGCTAAACCCATGTGCCGAAACGTCACAATAATGATTTTTAAAAATTTTATGTAGCTCCTTTGAGCATTTGACTTTCAAATAAATAAAACATGACATTTTAACCATTTTAATATTTATTTAACTGACCTACATCCAAGAAATATTATTTTTATATATATACAGTGTGTCCCGCTTTTCATGAATACACCCTGATATCTCAGTTATGAATAACGCGATTTTCTTCAAATTTTGGTTGTGATTGTATGTTAGAGAAATGAAGTATTTGGCATAATGAAAACTTTTATTCACCATTGGCGTGCGGCCTTGGTGGGTAAAAAAGACTTGATTTTTTAGGAAAAGGATATTAGGGCTTATTCCAATTTTTTTTCTGTCAGATTTAGAATCAGCATCCCCAAAAACCCTTTAATTCATATTTTCAAAATCTCAAGAGCTGATTTTAACAGAAAAAAAATATTTATTTTAAGTAACTTTTTTAAGAGGTTATTTATTCCTAACTTTTTGGTTTTAATGTTCTAATTCTATTATGTTTCAAACGCCTCCTTTGAATTCAATACTTCGCAACTACTATAATAAAGGTTTTTCGAAATTTTGCCAAGATACGCGCGCTGTGTTACTGTTGGTATGATGGCCTGTGCTGTTTTTGAGCAAATTAATCGCAGAGTGCTTTGAAACAAAAGCTTTTGTTTGACATTTAGTAATTCATATGAATTGTCAATAAGTCAAGCAGTCTTACTTAACTGTTACGAAAATGGCACAAAACCGAAGAATAATTCTAACAATTGGAGAAAAAGTAGAAATTATTTGTTTATTTGGTAATAATGAAAGATCTTCGCGTCAGGTTAGTGAAATATTTAATGACAGGCAACCCAAATGGTAGTTTAAGATCAGTGGCGAGAATTCTGAATTTAACGAAAAACAAAGTATGGAGGTCTTTGAAACGCAATAGGATTAGGGCATTTAAACCAAAATTTCTACATACTCTGTTAAATGGTAATTTTGAACGGCGGTTTGAATTTTGTTTGTGGTTGCAAGGTAACTATCCTAACGATAGACATTTTCTAAAGAACATAATGTTTACTGACGAGGCAACATTTACTACAAACCGTGTGGTGTCTAGTCAAAATTGTAGGTTTTGGGCAGCCGAAAATCCGAACTGGGTAATTTACTGTAAAAATCAATACAGTGAAAAAGTTAACGTGTGGTGTGTCATATTTAACGAACGCCTGTTGGACCTTTTTTCTGGATAATCTGAACGGAGAACATTTCCTGCATTTTCTACAAAGTGATTTTTATGATTTTATCATGGAATTACCTCTAGCACAGAGACAAAACTTATACTTTCAATTGGATGGTGCCCCTGCACATAATTCTTGGATAGTTAGGAACTTTTTAAATGTAAAGTTTTCTATTAAGTGGATAGGTAGAAATTCTCCGTTAGAACCATGGCTCCCCAGACCGCCGGATATTACCTCTTGTGACTTTTTTTCTCTGGGGATACTTGAAGAATAAAGTGTATGCTACTAGGCCGCGAAATAGACAGGAACTTTGAATTAGAATCAGGCAAGCGTGCCAGGAAATTACTCCCCAAACTTTAAGAAAAGTGAATTTAAGTTTAAGAAGAATTGTTGAAAAGTGTATTGTTTTAGAAGGTAGTTATGTTGAAAATACAGAAATCTAAAATGATGCAATTAGTAATTTTGATATCACAGTTTTAAATAAAGGACTTATTAAAAAGGTTACTTAAAATTATTTGTTTGCTAAAATCAGTTCTTGAGATTTTGAAAATATGAATTAAGGGATTTTTGGGGATGCTAATTCTAAATCTGACAGAAAAATTTTTTTGAATAAGCCCTAATATCCTTTTCCTAAAAATCAAGTCTTTTTACCCACCCAGACCGCACGCCAATGGTGAATGAAAGTTTTCACTATGCTAAATACTTCATTTCTCTAACATACAATCACCACTAAAATTTGAAGAAAATCGCGTTATTCATAACTGAGATATCAGGGTGTATTCATGAAAAGGGACACACTGTATATATATATATATATATATATATATATATATATATATATATATATATATATATATATATATATATATATATATATATATATATATATATATATATATATATATATATATATATATATATGTATATATATATATATATGTATATATATATATATATGTATATATATATATATATATATATATATATATATATATATATTTAAAAATGCAGTGGCGTACCATTTTTTCTTAAAATTATTTACCTTAAACCCCTCAGGAACGACACTGGTAAATTTTTTTTCTTGCATGCGAAAAAATGTCTTCTGGTGCAAAGGGTGCCTCTCCCAAATTTTTAAAAAACATATAAATTGGTATAAAACCTATTATAAAAAAACAATTTTTAGAAAAATTTAACACCCCGTAGTTCAAAACTAAGACGTTTAGGACATATATGTTCATACGAAGTTTTTTTCTTATTTTTTGGTGGGAAATCACCTCCTAAAATGTTTCGCATTTGTTTAGAAACACCCTGAATACTTTAATAACTAGCATACGCAGGGCCGTATTAACTGTATGAGGCGCCCTAGGCTAGAACTCCCGGAGCGCCTATTTTGCACGACAAAAATTTTGAAGAGCAAAAAAAGGTCATTCCCTCCTTTTCGCCCCTATTTTCTGTTTTATCTATTTCAAAACACCTTATTCATAAAACAAATTGTTCTACTTCCCACCCGACCTAAACTTTTTTTAAACTTCCCTGTCTAGCGCCTATTACTCCCCTGTCTAGCGCCCATTACTCCCCTGTCTGGCGCCTATTTTTTCATGGCGCTCTAGGCTGTAGCCTAGTCAGCCTAATGGATAATATGGCACTGAGCAATGAGCATACGTACGTATTTAAAAATACCGGAGTTGCCATTATACAAGATGTGTCAAAAATTTTGAGCTAATTTTTTTCAAATTAAATATGGCCTAGACCTAATTTTTTTAGGCAACCCGATGGCGATACCTTTGTTAAAATACTATCTTTAATATAAAACAGTTTTTATTCGGTAAACAGATGGGTGAAGGTCGCCTCCTATTCGGATCTCGTACTATATTGTTTTTTTATTCGCCAACCATCCACGACACTACAACAATACAAATAGCGTTTTGCCGGAAAATTATTTTTTTGCTGTTTCTTTGGAGAAATATCATGTACCATATTACTATACCAAATTGTTTTAAAATGTTCTTTCAGGATATGCTAATGCTTTGTTCCATTTGAAAAAAGAAGTTATGACCATAAACAGGATTTTTCAAACTTTTACTCCGTCTGGAGCAGTCGTAAGAAAGAAAAGATGATCAAATGTATTTTTCCATAACTACCTGACTTAAAATTAACCGTTTTAGCCTAATTCATAGCCCTCTAAAATTAAATTTAAAAAATTAAACTTTTAAAACCCGAAGTATCAAAAAATGTCATATGGGGTGTCATTGTATTTAGAATGTTGTATTCTTTCGAAGTATGATAAAATTTACCGGTGGTGCCATTTAAAATTTGAAAAGAGCCGTAATTTCCGGTTAAACCGAAAGTAACAGCAAGCAACTGAATAGATTAACCAATGCAAAATTATGTCAAATATCGATATACCAACTTTTTTTTAACTCAAAGGATAAAAAGTTATAGGGGGAACCACCTGTGACTGGGTTATTATGGGTTGTTATTACCTACTGTAAATATTAAGTAAAAAAACAGTTAATCTACATCTTTATTTTTTAAACATTTTAAACTAATAAAGAGGGAAACCAAGCAAAGAACAACAAATCTGTCAATTGTTATTCATGTCATGTCACGGGTCAAATCCCACTCTTTTTTTGGTTTTCCTTTAAAAACTGTTTTGATCAGTAGACACCAATAATATGAATGTTTGTGTCTGTTTACCGGATAAAAACTGTTTTATATTAAAGATAGTATTTAAACAAAGGTATTGGCATAGAGTTGCCTAAAAAAATTAGGTCAAGGCTATGACCAATTAAAAAAGTAAGTTTTTTAAAATTTGATTATTTTATTAAAGAAAAAAAACGTAACTTTGCTTAAACGACACTACTCCATTTTATTGGAAAGAAGCTCAGAAATAACACTGTTTTGACCTTCGATTATTTATTTAAAAAGTGGATTGTATAACACTTTTGTTTCTATATTAATTACAATTACAAACTATTAAAAATGCTTATTGTTCATAATACTTTTGGGAGGCACGCCTAACCGTCATCTCCTCAGTTTGTTTCAATTCGAAGTCCCCTCTGTCGTCTCTACGCATCGGACCGCGCCGCATACGCTTCAGGCGCCTTGATCGGTGGCGCCCTCACGTCACAAAATATGCGCACCATGATGTGTTTTATAGACAGGCAGATTTAACAAATTTATTGTTCATAGCCTATATGCACGAACATGCCCCCCGCCTTGAAGCACCGCACTGTGTCTTCAATTAATTTTTAGTTCCACTGGGAGAGGACAAATTTTCGAAAACGAACGTTTTAACACTCCACTGGAAGTCTTAATGCTAGCAACACGATTAATATACTCGTTACCCGGATACACTTCGAGTATACGTCCAAGTCGCCATTTTAACGGCGGCGTATTGTCTTCTTTTAACAAAACTAATGCTCCAACTTGAAGATCGGACTGAATCTGCTTCCACTTTACTCGCTGCTGCAGTACGTACTCTTTGCTCCAACGGCACCAAAAATGTTGCATCAGCCTTTGAATACGTTGATATATTGATAATCTCGATTCGGGAATATGAATTAAATTAGGATTCGGCAAACTTGTTAAGCTTCTTCCAATAAGAAAGTGGGCTGGGGTTAAAGGACAATAATCATTTGGATCGGAAGAAAGGGATGTCAGAGGACGGGAGTTTTAAATAGATTCTATTTGTGCTAATAGAGTGGTTAATTCCTCGAAAGTTAAATTCGCATTACCCGCTACCCTCTTTAAATGATGCTTAACTGTATGAAATGCCACTGAACGCCTTCTTGAGAATATGCATCAGAAGGCATGCAGACATTCTTTTCTAAATAATTTCCTAAATCCCTTAGCTCACGATCAGCCCCAACAAAATTCAAGCCATTGTCTGAATACATATGGCTAGGTTTACCTCTACGAGCAACGAATCGTATAAACGCCAAAATAAAAGCCTCACTTGTTAAATCGGAAACTAATTCCAAATGTAACGCCTTCGTTGCGAAACATACAAATACACTAACATAGCATTTGGACAATTTTGCGCCGCGACCTTTTTTATCTTTTATTGTTAAAGGACCCATGTAATCCACGCCGACATTGCTAAATACTGTACCCGGCGTTAATCAGTTTTTGGGTAAATTGCCCATAATCGGCTGCGTGTTTTGCGCTTTATATCTAAAACATTTTAAGCAATTTCTCACGTCTGCTTTAACTAAATTTCTTGCATTAATTGGCCAATATCTTTCTCTAATCGAAGATAGCATCATTTGAGGACCAGCATGCATCAATCTACGATGTTCATCTTCACAAATATAAAAGCATAGGATGTTTCTTACTAAAATCATAATTAGAATTTTTTAATCGACCACCAACGCGCAAAATACCAACTTTATCCATAAAAGGACTTGGGCTTGAAAGCTTACTTTTCGAATTCAAAACTTTACCATCTTCTAAACACGAATATTCTTTCGGAAAACCAATTTTCTGAGAAATTTTAACTAAACATATTTCAGCATTGGTTATTTCACAAGTAGAAAGAGGTCCCTTTAGGATTTCATTAACCTTATTTAATTTTTTATTCTTACAATTCTCTTTAAAGTGAAACATCCAAGCTACAACTCGTACTAACTTACGAAAACTTGAGAATTTTTCAAAAATAAATGTGTCAAATTCAGTCGAAACTAAACAAAATAGTTTTTTATTAGGACGTAATTCCGGTAAACTATCCGTTTTTACTACAGATTTTGGCCACGATTCTTCATCTTGACTTAAAAATTGTGGACCGTTCCACCAAAGTTCCAAGTTTAATATTTTACTTGGAAAAACACCACGAGATAAAATATCCGACGGATTTAAGCCACTGGGTATATGACGCCATTCATACAAGGTTTGAATTTCGGATATACGAGCACTAACAAACGTTTTTAGTAAATTTGGTGTGGTCTTCAACCATCCGATTACAATCGTCGAATCTGTCCAAAATATACACCGGTCAATTTTCAATCTTAGAGCTTTTAAGACTTTATCAGCCAAACTCGCTAAAACTAAAGCGCCACATATTTCTAATCTTGGCGTAGTTAACGGTTTTAAAGGACTAACCTTACCTTTTGCACATAATAACCGCACCGTAATATCACCCTGTGAATCAATTGACCTAAGATATATCGCACCACCGTATGCAGAATCACTAGCGTCTGAAAAACCGTGCATTTCACAATAAACAACATTTTTACACGTAACGTGACGCGGTATTTTAAGTTCATTAACTAAAGGTAATTCTGCGAGAAATTTTAACCATATATCATGCAACTCCGCTGGCAAACCCTCATCCCAATTTAATTTTTCCAGCCAAAGTTTTTGAATTATCATTTTTGCAACAATTATGCAGGGTGACAACAAACCCAAAGGATCAAAAATCTGTGCTATATGGGACAAAACGGAACGTTTAGTTACTCTTTCACCTTTAGTGGGTGTGCCGATTTTATACATTAATTCATCGGAAGCGCATGGCCAAGTCAATTCCAACGTTTTTGTATTTTCATTTTGTCCAAATTCTAAAATATTAAATTCTTCATCTAGCTCTCGCACACCACATAATATTTTAGGTTCATTCGAAATCCATTTTCGCAACTTAAATCAACCACTTTCTAGTACTTTTGATACGTTTTCACACACATAAATTCCTTTTTCTATCGAATCAACGGAACATAAAAATCATCTACATAAAAACTTGTTTTTATTATGTTGGAAATATCTGGCAAGTTTTCCCTACAATCTTCAGCCAACTGCATAATACATCGTATAGCCAAAAAACTTGCACACGCTTGACCATACGTAACAGTATTCAAATCAAATATTTTTATAGGTTCTAAAGACGAATTCCGCCAAAAAATTCTTTGTAAACAACGCTGAGTGGGCTCTATTAACACTTGCCTATACATCTTTTCTTCATCAGCGGATATAACATAAGAAAACTCACGAAATCTTAATAAAATACTTACTAAATCAGGTTGTAACACAGGCCCTACCATCTGAAGATCATTTATGGATTTTCCCGATGAAGTTTGCATACTACAATCAAACACAACACGCAATTTTGTGGTAATAGAATCCATTTTTCATACGCCGTGATGTGGCATATAATAAGCCTGTTTACTATCATCGACATTTAATGATTCACTCATATGACCCCAGTCATAATATTCATTCATAAAATTTTGATATACCTCTTTAAATTCGGCATTGGATTCAAATTTACGTTCTAGAGATAGAAATCTCAGTAAGGCCTTTTCTTTAGATTCGCCCAAATTTTCGATTGGCTCTTTAAAAGGTATAGAAACTATAAATCGGCCATCGGTATCGCGCCTAAAATTATTTTGAAAATTAAGCTCACACTCATTCTCTTCAGCCGACCACACTTTTTTCTCATTAGAAAACTTATTTTCTAGTTCCCAAAACCTTTCTAAGTTAAAACATAAATTTTGATCAGAAATATTCGAACTAAAATTGCACAAAACCTCATTTGTACTCTTAATATGTAAAGGACCTGATATGACCCATCCAAAACGCGTTTTTTGCATAATAGGTTTGCCTTTGCCTAAAGATATCTGGCCTATACACAATAAAGAATAAAACCAATCATTACCTATCAAAATATCTATTTGACTAGGTTTATTGAATGACGGATCAGCCAAAGTAGCATTTTTAGGAATATCAATCTTACTCACATCAACTTTCATACTAGGAATATGCCCAGTTGTGTATGGCAACACCAAACATTTTAAATTTTCATTAAATGCATTATTCAAGGACCTAATCTGTATGTCACATTTATACTTAATCTCAGAAGTGCTTTGACCTAAACCACCAACTGTCAAATGAAAACTCTCTTTTTTAACCTTTAATTTCTCACACAACGTCATAAAACTCGATTGACTACCCGAGTCAAGTAAAGCGCGCACTACGTGCCAAGCACCATTTTTATCTTGTACTTCTAATAAAACTGTCGAAAGATACACATGATTTTCAGAGTTCAAAGACGACAAAGAAACTTTAGGAGCATTACAATTTTGTACTTGCGTATCAGAATTATTAGGCAACATCTAAATGCAATAAAATGTTGTGCTTGCTTTTACATTAAGTACAAGTACATTTAGGACAGCGACAAAATTTACCAAAATGACCTGGCTTTAAACAATTTAAACAAAGCCTTAAGTCTTTTGCCTTTGCAATTCGATCATTTAGCGACAGCTTAATAAAACATTCACAATTTGTTATAAAATGTTCCCCTTTACACATTGCGCATTTTATTTCATAAGCCAATAAACCTCTACTACTATATTTTTGTTTATCTCTATGACCTTGACCTTTATCATACCTATTTTTATCACTTTTTTGGTCATCTCGCCGCTCTAGCGTTTCCAAAAGATCCGCGCGCGATTTTAGGAAATCTCTTATATCAGACCAATACAAAATATTTGTTTGTGTGTTTTTAAACTGTTCCCATTCACGCCCAGTAACCACATCTAATTTTGTACTAACTAAATACATAATTATAGTTCCCCAATACTCGGTTTCTTGGTTTAACGATGCTAAAGCGCTTAAATTTTTAGATACGCTGTCAATTAAAAATCTAATCTTTTCAGATGACTCCTTTTGAATTGGCTTTAAATCAAACAAATTTTTTAAAAGCCTATGTACCAATAAACGATTATTATCATACCTTTCACACAAAGTTGTCCAAGCTATAGAATAGTTAGAACCTGTAAAATCCAATGAACGAATAACATTCGCGGCTGCATCTTGTAATGATGGTCTTAAGTAGTGAAACTTTTGAATTGGGCTAAGCGACTTGTTAATATGAATCAGACTGCAAAATATATCTCTAAATTCCAGCCATGATTTATATTCCCCGGAGAACTTTGGAAGAGTGATGACCGGTAATTTTACCCCACTTACTCCTACTCTAGCTTCACCTGAAATACTATGCCTCGATCCACTTGCGCTAGATAAATCATCTGTTGGAGAATTGTTTTTAACTAAAGTCTTAGTTTTGGCAATAATACTAAAATACTTGTCTTCAAAACTAGCTCTTTCCCCTAATTCGTTATCTAAATTTAAATCGGTAGAAACCCCTTCTAAATCCGATTGTATCGATTCAAACTTGTCTAAAACAAGCTCTCTTCTATTTAACCTGGCATCAAGTTCGTTTATTTCCACATCACTTAAAGTGGTTTTACTTTCTAAAGTTTCTAAATATTTTTGAAAACTTGTTAGCTGAGATTTACAGGTAGCCCTACTCCTAACTAACGCGTCTTTATTAGTACTCATCTTTAAATTTCAATTAAGTATCAAACACACAACAATACTAATGAATAAAAACAAATTTATTTTTTATTTTTCAAATACGACACTCTACTAAGCGCCTAAAATCTACTTTTAGAAGCAAAGGATGCTAGGAATCACAGGACTTACCCACTTGCTTCTTTCTCAAACCTGCTTATTTGCTTTTATTCTCGTCGGTTTTTCACTCCCGGTAATAAACAATGTTTATTTTTCACTCTTTATGGAACTTTTCATCCGGTTCGAAGACCATGTTTTGACCTTCGATTATTTATTTAAAAAAGTGGACTGTATAACACTTTTGTTTCTATATTAATTACAATTACAAACTATTAAAAATGCTTATTGTTCATAATACTTTTGGGAGGCACTAACCATCATCTCCTCAGTTTGTTTCAATTCGAAGTCCCCTCTGTCGTCTCTACGCATCGGACCGCGCCGCATAGGCTTCAGCCGCCTTGATCGGTGGCGCCCTCACGTCACAAAATATGCGCACCATGATGTGTTTTATAGACAGGGAGATTTAACAAATTTATTGTTTATAGCCTATATGCACGAACACTGTCATTTAAAATTACACTTTAAAATCAATGTTTTTGTGGTAGTAACTCAATCGTTATTTTTGAGTTGTAACGTAGTAGTTCGCAAATCGGCTCCATGTTTCTTTAAAAATATAAGTAGTTATTCGGGCCATTATAAAATATAAAGTAGACAGAAATTTTATGTTAAGCACATTAATATGTAAAAAATCTTATTAAATTATTTTAATATTAATATAAAATCATATTATTATTATTATCTTGTGTAAAATTTGTGGTTATGGAGTGAACCGAAATGTAAAACAGACCTCGAACGAAACGATATAAGACTGACCACCACTATTCCCATTTAAATAGGTTGACCATTGTCTCTGGTTCGATAGTAGCAGGTTTTGCTGAAGCTGACCTAGTGTACGGAATACGTAGCAAATAAAATAGATAACGCTAGTATCTTCAATAAAAAACTGTAGATTTCTAAACTAAAAACTGTAGTGTTAGCTACACAGATTGCAGTACTCCTTCCACCCATGATACCCGATGGCAAAATATAAGAGAAATTATAAAAACTTAAACAAAATATCGCCCATCGTTTTTTAAAAGTTTTTGTTAAATTAATGGTTTTATTAATGGAACGGCAGAACTTTTTCCAGAAATACCTGCCACTATAGCACCCAAGTTCACTTTCCGACCAGCTACCTCAGTGATTGTGGAGCAATCGTTTTGCAGTTATAAAGATATTTTGAATAATCAAAAAAATAATCTTACTACTGAACATTATGATAAATATTATTTGATTAATTACGTTTAAAAAAATATCAAATAATGTTACTGCACCTATTATCATAATATATCAATGAATAATTTACAAATTATAGTATGCGGATTTTAAAATAGAAAATTAAAATATAGTTTTTTTCCCTAAACCTATCATTTCATTTTGTATGTTCTACCAGTTTTTGAGCATATTTTATGAATTTTTCATGCATATATTAACCTTTTTATGTTGCATATAATCCGGTCTCCATTACAGTAACAACGTAAATAGTTATTTTACTACTAACTATTTTTTTTTAAAGTGGCTTTAATGAATAAGAGGACAAAATTATAAAATAATATTAATGTCATTTCCGGTTAGGCGCCGCTTTAGAAAGAGATTCACAACAATATAAGATTGGCATATACGTTAGGTAACTTCAAAAGGTTCATAAGCAAGTAAAGCAAGAACTAAGCGGGAGCGATACGTCACCGTATCAGAAAATGTTTAGATGCCGGCATTCTTTGTTTAATCTCTACCTGTTAGTGTTCTACACGCGTTAGACTTAGACAGTCCCCTTTTCACGCATTGCCGATGAACTTTTTAAATTGAATAAACGTGTATTTCCAAAACCTGTTAATTCTCGTTTAATAATGACATTAAAATCAAGCGTTACCACTAGGATTAGAGCTAGGTCCTAAATTAGCACCAACCAAAAAAAATATACCAAGGATAAAGTGACCACAAGTCCCGATTTTAGCGGGACAGTCCGCTTTTGGAGTAATGTCCTGCATCCCGCCGCTTTTAGAAAATGTCCCGATTTTTTTAAAGACCCGATTCGTGGTGGGGCTGCGTTTTTCGCGAAGATGAAGCTTTTTTTTGCCCTTCCAAAAATTTGGGGTGATCAAAGATAATTTCCTAAAGAAATATTTAAAGAAAAAATGTGGGGAAAGAACCAAAAAATTGCTTTCACTCCCGATTTGTATGTTTCAAAATGTGGTCACTTTAACAAAAAGCCTATTTTAAAGCTTATATCGTCTATCTTCTTTAATCATTGCGCAATCTTCAATATTAGCTCTAGCGCCTTTTTTTCCTACTTTTCTAATTTTTTAAATCTGTTTATTCCAAGATTTTTACTATTACCGGATAAAACTCGTTTAAATATTCCAACAGTAGAGAAGATATAACTATGTCTACTAGTAACAGGTTATTACTTACTTATATTAAAATTCCGATCAAAATGGGTTTGTCGATACCTTAGTTCAAATTGTTCAAAATATGGTTCAACATAAGTAATTTGAATGTAAGCTTTATCAGCATCAAGCAAATTTACATCTACCACATTGGAATCCTTAATAATTAACACGTTTTCGGCACCAAAACGTTCAGCATAAAAATTCTAAAAATACATAGGTAACATAACAAAATATAAATATAATCAAATATATTAAAAGACAAAAAAATAAAAGTTAAGTTTATTAAAAAAAAAAAAACATTTTTACCTCCAATCTACTAAATATTTCTGGAAGTTTTGTAAGAGTAGGTTCTTTATAAATAAATTCTTCCTTGTCCAAATCTCCAAATTTCAGAACCATAAAAACCAACTCTAAAGTATGTTCCAAACATTCTTTTACCTTGTAATTGGTCTATTCTTGTATATGCATCGTGCAGTTTACTGTAAAAATTATCAGTAACTTAAAAAGTATTTCCGAAAACAAATAAACATTGTTGTCAAGAAATGTTTTAAAAAAGTTTTGCCAATTTCTTTTTAATTTTGCTTTGTAAACATAATAATTATAATAATAAAAGAAATGCACTAAAATAAAAACAAATTTTATCACATTACACTTAAATAATATTAATAGAACCTTACCCGTGAATGTTGGAGAGCTTTTTAAAATCTCTATTATTTTCAGCAATAGGAATTAAAACTCGGTAAATGTCATTCATGGGCTCGTACATAGCTGCAGCATGAAAACTACTGGCAGCGTGCTCAAGAAGACCTAACAAGCCTGCTTCTGTAAAATGGGATCCCAAACACCCTCCTTCCCTTTCTGGACTTAAAACATCATCCGAAACAGCGCTTTCTTCTAAGACATTAGGACTTACCTAAAAATTATAATTATTTTATTTTTACCAGGACTACTGCGTCAGTTATATCATCACTACTAATAATTGTTCTCATGGACATTAATTGCCTATCTATTTGTTTATTGTACACCACGTTTCGGTTAATTAGGTATCTTCAACAGTTAGCCAATAAGTGTTACAAAAGCACGTGCAAAAATGCGAATTTGTTTTAAAGCAGCTACCCAATGGATGCATGGGTGATCGCTAGTGAACAACAGTATGTTGTGGGGTGTGATTCGCAATCCACAATAAACTGTCTGGATTTTAGTTAAGACCCGATTTAACAATAGGCTAGTAAAGCGTTTGGTAACATTATTCTGCTGTGAGTATTAAGAAGCGGTTATAAATAATATGACAGACCAATAGAATAAATAATGGTTGCTACCGAATAAATTCACGTCTTTTAAAAACCTAACCTTTATATGCATGAATATTTTCTTAAAATTTTAGATGTAGGTAATGTGAAACTACCAAACCTAAAAATATAAAAAAGTTTTTCTTGTAACTAAACAAAATTACATATTTAAAAGTAATTTTTAATTTTAACACCTAACCTTAGTAACAATTTTCGATAGTAGCAAAAACACACACGGGCGTAGCCAGGAGCCGGCAGAAAAAGGGGGCAGATGTCCTCCCCTAGCCATGGGCAAAATTAATAATTTTCTTGTAGATGGTAAATTAATACGTAGATTTAAGGACTTCGTTACGATAACTACAAGAAAAATATGTGTATAATGAGGTTGGCTCGTTAATATATCATGAAGGAGCAAAATTTGATTCCAAACAATTTAGTACCAAATAGATGGAATTTTGTCATTTTCTAGAAACCACTTAAAAAATCAATGGTTTAAAACTACACTATTAACTGCTTTTTAGAAAAAAAAACCTTTCTCGAAATATCGCTTTCGTGGTACTAAATTGTTCTCTAAAATGCTCTTTCCATATATGCTAATGAGCCACCTTTGTTCTATTAAAAGAAAACAAAGTATATAGGATTTTTTAAACTTTTATTCCACCTGGAGAAGTCGTAAAAAAACAAAAGAATAATAATTACATTTTTTATGACTACTTGACCTAGAATTAACCTGTTTAGACTTAATTATGGCACTCCAGATTAAAATTTTAAAAATTAAATTTTTAACAGAAGAATCCAATGACATGTGAGGTGACATTGGATTCAGAATGTCAGATACAATTGACGTAAGATAAAATATATCGGTGATGCCATTTAAAATTTGAAAGTAACAGTCATTTCCATTCAAACCGGAAGTAATAGGAAACAAGTAAATTGATTGACCAATGCACAGTCGCGTCAAACATTGACATATCAAATTTTATTTTTATCTTAAAGGGTAATAAAATTATAGAGGGATACCACCCTTTAGAAACACCTGGTTTATTATTACTTTTTATTTGCCCCCCTAAACAAAATCCTGGCTAGGCCTATGAAAATACAGGTACTTTACTCCTAACTAAAAACTACATTTTTGATCAAACCTCGTAGATAACTAATACAATTTTATTTTTGATGGTTGCGTTTTAGGTTTTGGACCATGTTGATCTTTTTATAAAGAATAACTTTTTTCATAAAATCAATAGTAAAAATGTTTTTTATATGACGCCAACTTACGTGGACAAACTGTATGTTTGGAATTTTATTTTAAGTAATAAAAAAAGGAAATATTATAGACGCAGATAGACGAAACATTAAAGATTTTACAAAGCCCTAAAAATAACACCAGAAATTCCTGAAATGTCAGTATAACAAATCTGTGCAATGACACTACTGCAAGTTGGCGAGATCGGAATGTGAGGCTTGGTCAGCGATATTGGTGCTTTAGTTTTCTAAGCTAATCACTTAATCTTACTTTCTCCAATGCTGCTGCCCCAGCTGGTAAGTATGGCAGAGATTCTAACATAGCAAGGTACTCAGCTACTAACCCTGCAGAATGCACTAAACACATTCCGGCTTCAGTGTGGTTTCCTAAAAAATAAATAATTCTTCAATTTGAAGCTTATTTTCTGTTATTTCTGGGAGATTTTACCGAATAATTTATACAGGATCACATAAATTAAGTGTTCGCCATGAGTTACTTTGTTATTAGTCAAAATACAAAATTGTTTAAATTAGCAAACTAGTTTAACGCTCTTTAAGATTAAAGATTAGAAATTTATTTGACATTAGTGCTTTCGAGTTACAGAGTAAAATAGATTTTCTTTCTAATGGAACACCTTATTTTCCAGGAGACGATTTTTCTTCTCATTGCGTTATTTTTAAAACAAAGTTGGTGATTTCTATACACATTAGTGCAAGGCTTTATTTCCGTTCTCAGTTTTTGTTGTAAAAATAACTCAATGGGAAGATTAATAGTTTCCTGTAAAATATGCCGAAAGTCGCTTACGATGTTTTGTCAAAACCCATAAATATATTAAAATTTTAATAGTTATGGAAATATGGCCATTTTCAGAAAGTTGGTAGTAAACTAGCATTTTAAATATAACACCCTGTATTTTGTATCACCATTAAAAGGGGTTTTCAAAGAGTTTCAAGAAAATATCAGATTTGATATGACTATCAATTACAGTTTTTAAAATATGGACATGTGGTATCTTCTTTGAGATATACTTTTAACAATGGTAAAATATACAGGGTATTTTATTTAAAATAATTAATACTTTATTATCGACCTCCCAAGGATGGCCATATTTCCGAAATGATAAAAAATTGGAAATATTATATCTGGACTTTTTAAACTCTTTAATATATCTTTCGAATGGTGATAAAATATATAGGGTGTTCCATTTTTAAAAAATGCTATTTTACTCTGTAACTAGAAAGCACGATTTTTAATTGTTTTTTCTCATTTTTAATTTTAAAAGTGCTAGTAGAATGCTGATTTAAATATTTTGTATTTTGACCTATAACAAAGTTACTAATAATTTATGCTTTATTTATTTTCTGGGAGATTAAATTTAAACAAAATATTATTTGGCTTTTCTCCAGAATAAAATTAAAAGTTTATTTAACATTTTAAGAAAATTAAAACTTTTATACATTATGAAGAGCTAATATGCTCTCACACAATATAATAAAAGTTATTATTCTTTATTTAATATAATATTTTCAATATTTTTTTTTTTTAAGTAATAATAACTTTTATTATATTGTGTAAGAGCAGAATAGTTCTTCATAATGTATAAAAGTTTGAATTTTCTTAAAATGTTAAATAAACTTTTAATTTTATTATGGGAAAAGCCAAACAGATTTTGTTTAAAGTTACTAATGGCGAACACTTAAGCTGTTTATCGCCAAGTAGCAGGTTAACGACGTAGTGGAATAAGTGAGTTCAAACATGATGCCTGTTCGTGTTAACAATTATCAAGAAATTGTAAATTTAAAGTTAAAAGTATTTTAATACAGGGCTTACACTCAAATTTGCAAATAAAAAAATATTAGTGATCCATGCAAAGAAAACTTCAAACCCTATCAAAGCGTAGATCAGCTAGAAGGGTTTACCTATTTAATAGAAAATCGAACCACAATTAAAGAAAATGACGAGTAGTCCGCATGCAGATTAATTAGAAGATTCTAGATATTGGCCCGATTTTGTACTTAAAGGAAGAATGTAGAGAAGAATGGAGTAAAATTTGCAACAAAAGTTTTAATATTTAAGGATTTATAGGCTCAATGGGAAGCATTCGCTCTCCCCAACCAAGAAGCTGCAACTGTTGCAAAAGTATTAGTAGACGAAGTTTTTAGTAGACATGGAGTACCACTGGAACTTTACTCTGATCAAGGAAGAAACTTTGAATCAGCTTTGTTCTTTAAGGTCTGCGAAGACATGGGCTAAAGAAAAACCAGAACACAATTACATCCACAGGCAGATGATATGGTGAAAAGGTTTAACACAACGATGGATGAGCATCTTTTTAAAGTGGTTGCTAGAAATCAACGAGATTCGAATAAACACTTTCCAAGGTTCATATTGGCCTACGGAGCAGCTGTTCATGATTCCACTGGTCATACTCCAGCTAGGGTTATCTTTGGAAGATAAGTAAATTGCCTTGCGACCTCATATTTGGATAACCAAATGAAATAAGAAAGAAAGTTCAAGATTATACAAAAGAGCTTCGGGAGCACCTCCTTGAAATTTATGACATAGCAAGAGGCCATATAAAATTATCCAGTAATCGTACACAAAACCAGATACGATATAAAGGCAAATTCTGCAGGTTTTTAAGAAAATGACCTAGTTTGGTTGTATCACACCACCAGGAAAAATGGGTTATCTCCAAAAATTAACTCGGGCATGGGAGGGGTGTTACAAGGTGATAAAGAGGAAGTGGTTTATCGAATGCAACGCAGACCCAAGTGTAAAATGAAAGTTGTTCATTTAGATAGATTGACTAAGTATCATGGCAATGAAGCAGCTAATCAGGACGATCAGACTTAAAAGGGGGGCAGTGTTACAATGCTTTTATATGATAAGTATAAATTGTTACATGATAGCACCCTCGGATGACAGTAGTGTAGAGTTATGTTCTGGTATTTTATAGAAAGAATAAGTAAAATAATCTAGAGAAGTATAATTGTCCCTAGAATTTTATAGAATAAGTAAATTAGGTATGGACGTCACAGTTAGTTATGTGATATAATTGATAAAGTATTTTATAGTTTATTTGTTTTTGGGAGATTACGTTTAAACAAAATAATATATGGCTTTTCTCCAGATCAAAGAAGTTTATTAAACATTTTAATAAAATTAAAACTTTTATATACTATGAAGAACTATTCTGTCCTTGCATAATGTAATAAAAGTTAAAATTAGTTTAAAAAAATAAATTTATGAAATATTTAATATAAAATTACTTACAATACAGAAAAGGTTTCAAACTAAAAAAGTGATAAAGTTACGATAGTAAAATAGTAAAGTGTATGTTAAGTGTTACTTAGTGTTGTCAAGTGTTTGAATTGTTGAACTCACGTAGCGGAAACCGTACCACTATTTAAAAAATGTGACCTCAAAAGTGACTCACATAAAAATATTGATGAATTCGCAAGAATACACACTTTTATTTAAGCGAATAAAAACATTTTTAAAATAAAAGAGTGACCTAACTAAAAATGTTTATTTTTTAGTACAAGTTTTGCATAATACTCAGTTCAGTTTCTTTTCCTAACTAGATTGCCTCAACGCCTCAAATTATATCAGTATTAAATTATATAAAAAGCTAAAGCCGTATGCCATAAATATTTTTACTTGGATATGTAATACAGTTTTAAATAAATTGGCATATTTATATGTAAGTATTTTATGTTTTTTAGCGTATTTTGTTGACATCATTTCATTATTTGTTACTCTTATAGTATACAAGTAATGGTATTTAAAATAAAAAGATTCCTATTCTATTATATTATATTTTTATAGTGATTTTTATCTGATCTAACTCTTCGACGCAGAAGCTAAATGTAGTCTTTAATATAACTCTTTTGCTTACTAAGTATTTTTATTAAACACTATTTTGCATATGCCTTATATATTATACGTATAGTACCTCTTTCCATATGTTTTTGTGCCATATTGGCCAGCCAAGTTAATCGTAAATCAGGAGAATTTTGGTAACCTTTAGCAATTCTATACATAAGGTCAAGCAACATTTCAGGGTCTTCTTGAAACTCTTTCATTTTTACAGTGTCAGATAAAATCATATGCAAGTTAAAAACTAAATCTCTAACTTGTTCTGGGAATGTGGTTTCTTGCAATTCGGTATCTCTTTCCCCATATTCTAAGATTGTTTTTAAAGATCTTCGTAGAGAATCATCGCTGAACGAGGCTGATGTTCCCACCAGGCTACTCAGACTCATAGTAACTTGCATTTTAACTCTGGCAAAATTCTAAAAAAAATTTTTAATTATCTAAAACAGTAAATACTAAAAAAGTTATTTCATAAAGGTCGTCCTACCTAATACAATATAATAAAAAGTCGTGTATGGTAATTTTAGAGTTTAAAATTCACGATGAGAAACATGTTTTGTCTTGTAAAGGATTTTCATTTATATTTAGCCACCCACTGACAACGATAAGTAAAAAAGTTTTTAGTTATTGTTGTAGGTGGGTGATAAAATATTAATGAAAACCCTGTACAAGGACTCCAAAAACTACAATAGAATGCTCCCCATATTATTAAATTGAACCTTGTCAGATTTGTCTGAAGTTCAAGTCCTGTTTTTATTTAATCTAGTGGGTTTTATAAGTTTTTAGCAAATGAAACGCCATATATTTAAATTGCGTCTTGTAGCATTTAATAACATTAGGTTGACTAATAGAAATATTATTTTTGTATTTGTCCTTGCGGTTATATCGTTTTGTCATAGCAACTTGCTGGATGTTTTAGTGATTGCTTCTAATCGAAAAAATTGCTCCAAAAAAATGTCTTGATTCTTTCGGAGTAAAATGCCGGCTAGCCAACTTACAATACATCCAACAAATAGTTTTTTGATACTCACAGACACACTCAATTAACCCCAAAAAGAGCGCGACAAAAAACACGGGGCTTGCATCTGCTAAAATAGTCATGTTTCCACCCGGAGTTGCGTTTTTCAGTAAAGACTTTTCATAATTTTTAACCTTATTCTGATAAATTTTAAATGAAGCAGATAATTCAAATTAGTAACTGACAGATGTAATAATTTAGATTATTTGACTTTGACAAGTAGCGATTTTGTACATGGCATGAATTAGGAGAAAAGCACCCTTATTTCAAAATATATTACAAGAGGTTAAATAGGAAAGTTATGGTAGGTTTTGTCTAAATACCAAGTCATGGCCTCCTATAGATTTTTTTTCTTTTAATAAAATATCTTACAGAGATGCACTTCTGATTTGACATGCGTTAAACATGTTAATTCAACAATGTATGGCAAATTGACCAATAACCCTTTCTCATTAGTTAAATTATATTATAGGATTTTATAATGCAAATATATAGAAATATGGAGGCAATATGCTACGTGAATAAACTTAAGCAAAAGCAAATTTGTATATTTTATAATTAATTATTTTAAGTAAAACCATTTAGGTCACAAAACACGCCCAAATTATAAGAATTTTCTATTTCAAAATTTAATGAAGGGACCGATAATTTCGTTTCATATTTTGCTATACATACTTTAAAAAGTTATAATTATCATTTTAATATTATTATAATTAACATTAAAAAATGGTTTATTTAAATTAATTTTACCTATAACTGATAACGCTCTTTTCAGTAGCATTTAAACAGTATACCCCTTTAATATGAATGCTAGTAGCTCTTGCCTACATGAAATGCATTAAGTGGGCTTTACACGTGTCAAGTAGCTTAAGCAAGTTGCTAAATCAACTAACTAAATTTGGGTACATGCAGCATGTCAACCACTAAATTCAGTACTTGCGCAAGTAGATAAATAAAAATACATATTTTTTTAGTAACTTGCCAAAACTACTTGATACGTGTAAAGCCGACATTACGAACAAAATACTTTGATGGTGAGAATTATGTCATAAAATTTTGTACATGTATAGTTCGGATATCTCGTATATTATATACTTACGTTTCCAATCTGGAACGTTTGTCTCATTAGGAGATATAACGATGCAGCGGCTTGAGATCTAACTGATGCTATTTGAGATCCACAGTGCTTTAATAGGAGTAGACACAAATCTGCACAGTGAGTACTCTCTTCATCAAATAGGGAGCTATGAAACTGAAAAATTTAAATTATTACTTTTACAGATATTAGGTTCGGTAACAATAAGGCTAGCCGCGCACTAGTAACTTTTTTATTGACCAAATAAAAGTTGCTCAACCAAAAAGTGGCTAATAAATTTGTGTTCCGCGCCCTTGTCTACTAGGGAGTTACTTTGCTGACATGGATTTCACTGAGACAGCAGTTATTATTGCTTTTATTTTTAAAACATAAAAAAATAAAACCAAAATAATGTATGGAGTTTAAATCGCCTTTAAAATAGATCAAGATGTAATTTTTTAGTGGCCGTGATTAAAAAGTTGCTAATGCGCGCTATCATATAAAAATAAATCCGTTTCATTATCACAAATTTTCAGTTGAAAAAAGTTGCTAGTGCGCGGCAGGCCTAAGCATTGAGTGTCTGTACGATGATTACGTATATTTTTAAACCTTTTTTATCGCACAGGGAAGCTCAAAAATAAATGAAGAATACCCTATACAGCGTGTCTTCGGAAGTTCTTCCCAAATGGAAAACTTTTTAATTATTAACTTTACGAAAAAATGTGCCTCATCATAAAAAGTCCTTGATAAAAAAATACATTTTCACAAAAATAATTGTACATACGTTGGATGTAGAGGGTGGCCTAAAAAGACTTTTTACCAAATTAATATACAGGGTATTTCCTAACTACAGCACGAAACTTTAAAGGATGATTTCTTATGTCATTTTATGAAGAAAAGTTCCTATGAACATATGTCCGGAGATGCTTCGTTTCTAAAATAAAGGGCCTTAAAGTTTTTAAATATTTCGTCTGAAGTTCAAGTCCTGTTTTTATTTAATCTAGTGGGTTTTATAAGTTTTTAGCAAATGAAACGCCATATATTTAAATTGCGTCTTGTAGCATTTAATAACATTAGGTTGACTAATAGAAATATTATTTTTGTATTTGTCCTTGCGGTTATATCGTTTTGTCATAGCAACTTGCTGGATGTTTTAGTGATTGCTTCTAATCGAAAAAATTGCTCCAAAAAAATGTCTTGATTCTTTCGGAGTAAAATGCCGGCTAGCCAACTTACTGATGCTTCGTTTCTAAAATAAAGGGCCTTAAAGTTTTTAAATATATATATATATATATATATATATATATATATATATATATATATATATATATATATATATATATATATATATATATATATATATATTAGGGTGTCCTGATAAGGTTGTCCTCCGGCGATATCTCGGAAACCGTTCATCGCATAGCTTTCGGAAAAATATTTATAGTAAAACCGGCCTCGAGAAAATGCTGGAAATTATTTTCAAGTTTCTAATTCCGCCGCTAGAGGGCGTAAACTAACAACAAAACTAAAAACACGGATTATTTAAGAATATGCCATATTAACTTATACCGCTGATAGTTTTGTCGCAAACTATGTAAAATCAGAAAACTTTTTCTTTAAGCGTTTTTTCCTAACCTGTCAAATATAGCAAGGTGGGGGGAGCGAATGTACATTTGAAAAAAATTAAATATCTTTCTTTAGGCTTGACCGATTTTAATAAACTGGGTCTTGTTTGCAAGAGCTTTTACCAGGGCTTAAGATGAAATATTGGTATAATTAATTATTTTTTTGTTTTATTCCTGGAGACTGATTTATGTCAAAATTTTACATTTTGTCATTTTTTTCGAAAAATTTAAATGCAATGGTATTTTTATTATAAGCTCATTAAAAAGGGCATAAAAAAGTAAAAAACTGGTGAAAACCGCATTTCGATATCTTAATTAATTCTCGACTTATTGCCGAAAAACTGCATTACCCATATTTCTTTCCTTCTTTAAGCAGTCAACGGAGCGTTTTTGTCGAGTGTGCCATGACAACGAAAACAATTTGTTTTTCCGGGCTTAGGCTAATTAAAATGAATGAAGTATATATATATATATATATATATATATATATATATTTATATATTATAAATATCTTAAATACCCTTAAACCGATTTGGTTAAAATTTGATACGTTTGTTTGATGTAATAAAGCGCTTGTAAAGCTTTAATTAAATTGACTTTATTGGGTTCAGTAGCGTCTCAGTGGGCACAACAGCCAATATTATTGAGAGAAAAATGTACGCCATTGGCATTTTATGTAGTTCTTTATTTTTTCCTATAAAACAACTAAAAATACAACTTTTTAGTATAGTACATTTTTTTTGTATATGGCTTCGTATTTAAGATATTTATAAAATACCAACTTTTAAAAAAACAATTAACGCCGAAGCTACACTCGATGTTTTGCGCCCTGTTTTTGAAGATCGCATTATCAGCCGCAGAGCTGATGTCATTTGGCCACCTCGGAGCTGCGATTTGACACCGTTGGACTATTATTTGTGGGGTGCCGTCAAAGATAAGTGTTATGCCGACAAGCCAGAGACAATTGACGCTTTAAAGGACAATATTCGTGTAGCCATTGGTGAAATACAGCTGCACACAATCGATAATGTGCTTAAAAATTGGACCGATCGTGTAGGCTACTGCATGGCCAGCCGAGGCAGCCATTTGAATGAAATTATTTTCCATTATTAACCGGAAGGATTGTACTTTCAAATAAAAAAGAAATTTGACAAAATATTCAGTAGTTTTTTTATAGTTTTTATAAAAAAAAGTTATTTGGCGGAATTTGTCAATGTCTAACAGCCTGCCACCCTTAATACTCTCATTGCCTTTACACAACACGAACACTAAGATATGATAAAGGAAAGGTATTCTATTCCTGTAATGCATCATGTGAAATGTGTCAAACAGTCGCCCCACGAATTTGTCAGACACACTAGCCATGAGAATGTATGCGAACTCCTCCAAAAATAAAAATGATTTTTCAGCAATAGATGAGTGTCTATTATTTTTACCCTCTACAATAATAATAAATAAAAATAATCAAGTAAAAACCTTGACCTAATTGTTTCTTATTGTGTCTTAAAAGCGCAGTTTATCATATTAATTATACTGGTTAAGCAAATAGGTATTGGGATATCGGCCAGTAAAGCAACAGCAAAGGATGTATCTGACTCATCCAATACGAAATGTTTACAAGTATACATGCAGGTATTCACGTTAGATTTTTTCCTAACATTGCCTATGTGTTAAGTAATTTAGCTGATCCGGTATGTACCTCTGTTTTACATAACAGTATAATAATATGGCATATGGTCCCGTGGCGTCATCGTTTTTACATTTAATTTGTATTGTAGTTTTTCTAGTATTTCAGTCTACGACTTTTTTACAAATAATTATAAAATGAGAATTAAGGTTTAATCATTAATGAAAGAAAAATGCATAGACGGGGATTTAAACTAGTGTCTGACCGAAATTTCGGCTTCGTTTCGCCGAAACTTTTACCGAACCAAAATGTTTTTCTTTAGGCCAATAGCATCTGGTATATATTTGGTGTGGGTCTCATGTCCCAATGTTTAGATAAAATAACTTGAAAATACTATTTAGGCCAGTGTTCAAAGCAAAATGCAGTTTTTAAAAGATCCAAATCCAAACGGATCTTTTTTAAAATTTTAATGTTTTTTAGCTAATAATTGACTGATATATTAGCAATTGTACAAAATAGTCAATAATACATAAATATAACATATCCCAATCAAAAAATATTTAAAACATAAATGGAAAGGGCGCATTAAAAATTTGTCGATACTGTAAAAATTGTGTTTAATCAAAAACTGCGTTTTGAAATGGAGCTCCTCATATAAAAAATAGTATAAACAGACCACCTTTTTGGTCTGGCTATACTTAAAACATTTTTTTTTAACCTTTATTTTTTCTAAACCCTGTTAAAGAAAAAACACTATAGCAGTAGATAGTTATTTTGTAGTAAAAGATGAAACCAAAAAGTTTAAAGAAATTGTTGGGTTTTTAGGTTGCAATAAATTTGTATATTAAGCCAATACCTTAGAATTTTTATAGTGTGCTTAAATTGTAAGCAGCTTTTTTATTTTTATTAATAATTATTAATAACCTCGTGTCGCCGCCCATAAACAAATATGACGTTTTTTAAATCAGCTGGCAAGCAGACAACCTTGTCATCAATTTAACAGCATATCTTCATTCCAACTCTCTTGTTACAATGTTGCCGGAATGATTATTTTTTCATAAAGTGTAATGTTTTTATACTTACTCATTTTTCCAAGTTATATTTCTATTATAAACTAAATAAATGGTTCTCTTAGAATAAAAACCTAGTGTTCAAATACTGACTTAAATTAAATATTTAACATTATTTCCTGCAAGAACTTTTTTTTTTTTTTTTTTTTTTCTTTGGACAAACCACGAAGGCTAAAAGCCTAAATACTAACGTACCGTGGATGTCTTAAGCGAGGTAAGAGGGAGTTTGTTGACACGGGACTTAAATACTTGAAGATTTGGGGGAAGGAAAGACCTCCGCGGGCAGCAGGTTCCACAATCTAGAAACTCTAGGGATAAAAGAACGAACAAAGTGAGAAGTTCGGGGCCTGTCCAGTTGGACCGTATAGGGATGCATACGCGCGGAACCACGAATTTCTCTGTTGGGAACCGTGAGTGGAGGAACTATACTGGTCAATTCTTCAGAGCAGAAGCCATGGAAGTACCTATAAAAAAGCGATAAATCGCCCACAGCCCGACGATGGGCAAGAGAGGGAAGCCTTTCTGTAAGTGAAGGATCATTAATGAGACGAATAGCTCTTCTTTGAATAGAATCAAGAATGCTCAGGGTTGTTGGGGACGCCATGCCCCAGATATGAGAACAATATTCCAAGGGAGGTCGGATTTGGGAAACATATAAAGTGTATAAATTAGAAGCGGAAAAATACTTTTTAGCTCGAAAGAGAAATCCAAGCTTTTTGAAGCTGCCGTGGCTATAGATACAATGTGTTTATGCCAGTTAAGGTTACTTTCAAATGTGACGCCCACGAGATTGAAGGTGTCTTTGCTCTGTAGAACTTGGCCGCTCATAAGTAGAGGATGAGTATTTGATGACTCTTTTCGCGACTTTCTCAAAATTTGGCAACACGAGGTTCCAATGATGCGGACACATCCCTTATGAGACTTTATAGGCATGCAAATTCTATTTAGTTCTGAATTCGTTGTGTAACACTCTAGTAAAATAGTCAATGCAATTCCAATTAACAACCTTATAACTTCATATTTATTTTAAATAACCATACGACAGCGATGAGAGCTATTTTCTCCAAAAAATTTCTTGAAAATTTCAGCGTTTAATATTAATATTAATACTCGCCCAAAGCGTGTGAAGATTTTCCAAAACACGTAACCTTTTATCTTTGTTTTTTTAATTTTTATAACTCAGCAGCATTTTATGCTCTACAAAAGTGTCAATTGCGGCAAAGTCGTTACTTACACTGGCAGGTAGTACGGGTCACTAAACCTATTTTTTTCATAAAATTCTCGTTTTTCTGTCATTCTTTTATAAATGATAAGAGCTACACAAAATGATTAAGGACCAATTTGTTGGGAATTTAATTTCCTACAAAAAATGTTCTTATAATTGAATGGCTAAAACCAACAATTTTCGAGATATTTGTCCTTTCATTAATTTTACTATGAAATTTTCACGGATTATCGTCTCAAACATTTTAAAATCCTTTTTTTTGTTTCATCACATTTTCCATTAATTATCTCAAATTACCTTGACAGATAAAGGTTATAAAGTCACGATTATGTAAATATTTTAGGTCGATAGATAAATTAATAAATAGTTATACTATTTTTATTTACATCAAAGCTTAAATATTATAGATTATTGACAAGTGTTTCAATCTTGATCGGTCGAGATCATTTGAGGTAATTAATGGAAAAAGTGATAAGAAAAATAAAAGATTTTTAAAATTTTAAGACAATAATCCGTGAAAATTTTATAATAAAATTAAATAAAGGCCAAGTATCACGATAACTGTTGGTCTTCGATTCGCAGCAGTCATAGTAAACTTAACCGATATAGGTAATCTGGCAAGTTGATTTATACAGGGTGTTTTCTAATTGCGGTAAGATAATTTAATGACGTTTTCCTGATGCAATGTTATGAAATACACTTTATATAAACATGGGCCATTTAATTTTTTTGTTTCGTTCGTAAAATTCTGAAAACACTTTTTTTAGTAAAATTTGTTATACTAGATATAAACGTTATTTAAGTTTTTGTTGTTACTACATAATTGCAAATAAGAAATTATAATTTTAAGAGAATATATTGCCATATTATTTCTTTTCTGGGCCAGGAATATGCAAGGTACCAGATTTTATTTATGTATTATTTTAAACTAAACAAGCTACGAAAAAATATCGGAAAACATAAAAGTTATATTTTCTGATTTCGGATCTAATCCGAAAAAAATATAAAAGTGCAAGAAAAGTCAGTAGAGTATATTTTTTTGTCAATAATATTAGCTAAGATGTGTCGCATACCGCCTCTGTTCTTACTAATTAAAATAAGTTTAAATTAACCACCTATTACAACAAATACCACCGCCAAGTTTTATTAAAATCGGGTAAGGAATATTAAGGATATAATTAAAAAACTTTTTTTTTTTTTTGGTTTAATACTCTGTATCTTAAAAACAAAACGTTTCCTAACCTATGTTTATATGAACTTTTTTCATAAAATTGGCTCACGAATACGCCCTTAAATTTTCTTACCGCAATTAGGAAACACCCTGTATAAATAAAAGCTTCAGTAAAATCACAGAACACCGCTGAAGCAATTTCTCAATCATTCAGACTTAGTTAAAAATTTGAAAGAAAAAAATCGTTACATTGCAGGTACTGGCTTCATCTAGAAATTCGAACTGCGTAAGAGCAAGTAACTATGCTCGTTAAAAAAAATATACTACGTCTTTTCTCCAGTTTTTTGATAATTTTTTACTTTCAAAAATATTCTTTACGATATTTAAATAAACCAAATCAGTCAGCATGTGTGCATTGTGTCAATTTATTAACATTCAGGAGAAATTAAATATAAATAAGACAATACCAAAAGTTGAGATCCCGGGTCGAAAGTTAGGGGTAGAAGTTGGGAAAGTAATAATATATACTCATTATTTTTATTTAAATCGTTGCTATATCTAAAACCGCTTGCTTTTACCTTTTAAGATGCCCTTATTAAAAGTATAGACCCGTCTAAATTAAACTTACTGATTAATATAATACATGCTGTTACACTAAAAAATGAGAGTTTCATTTGTTAAATATTTTAAGAAACCCTGTATGAAAAAATATATAATAACAAAATTTTTATTATTATTTAAATCACGAAAAAAGACAATTACGTCACCATTTTAATGTATAGTAAAGACAAACGACAACAATTTTTCAATAAAATAAAATGTGTTAGACACTCACAATTTTCTTGTCGAAACAATCAGTATTGCCAATTTGCATGTATAAAGATAGACGATTCTTTCATGTTTATTCTTGATACATGTTTGATTAGACCATAGCGGGGAAGTAGAAGTAGTGCTGAGACATCCACGCAAAATCGATGTTGACAATCGATGTTAACATCGAAAACAAACATCAATGTCTTTAAAACCAATTTTATCAAATGCAATTAAAAACTTATGGTCCAAATGTTTCTAAATTATATTTTTAGTTGGTACAGTTTAGTTTTTATACGCTGTGGCGAGCGTAGTGCAGCAGTAACGTACCAGCTTCTCACCGCAGTGATCCGGGTTCGAATCTTCGTGAACTGTCAAAAAGATAAAAAAAAATAAAACATCGACCTTTCAAAAATTAAGATAAATGTCAAATATAAATAAATATTTGATGTTTGTGGTTAAGGTTGTTTTCTTAATGCTTTAGTTTTCCGGTTTTTATTAATTTTACTTGGAATTTTAACTGTTTTTTAAAACTTAATATCCTTGTGCACATACATAAGGCAATGGGTAAATGATTCCTAAAATAGATGCCTGTTTTTAAACTTTCAAATTTTAGTTTACAAGTGCTTGCTATAAAAGGCAAAACTCTTAGGGTTTAATCACAAGGTTTGGTTCTACTCTTGTTAAATTATTTAAAAGGGAAACGAAAAATGGAGAAGAATTATGGTGATCATAGATTTAAGAAGCACTTACAAAAATGTGACAAAATAGGTAGAGCAGATTTCATCACATCACATCTTGTCAGAAGAGCAAAAATCCAGCTGTATTTCAACGAATTAGATCAAGTTTTTGTGAGGTTTGACCCTGATATCATTTAGAAATTTAAATTGGACGATTGACCAAAAGAAAGACTTTCTATAATTACCTTTTAAAGTAAAAACTGCCTTTAAAAAATGTAATTTTAAGAGGTTGTATTTTTTTAATGTCGACATTTTTATTTTTTTGTAATTACTTTTTGTATTAATTTATGTTTAGTTAATAGAAATAAATGTTACTTTTACATATTATACATGTGTACAATTAAATATTTTTAACTTTCCTATAAAATGTGTTTTTATGACCCGAAAACCTATATTTTTTTATTTTTGCAAATATTAACTATTTGTAACCTTTTTTCAATTGATATAAATAGAATTAGTTTTTACTTACTGGGTTAGATGTTTAATGAAAAACGAACATTTTCATTCTGAAAATTGATGATATATTGCGCAGTGTCCGAGAGGCATCACGTTAGTGGTTGCGTTACAAAAAGTGCCCGTGAGTGGTTAAGGGATAATAAAATAGTACAAACCTTAAACAAAAATATTTTAATTTTTATTGTGGTTATTTGGGTTTGTAACATACGTGTCAATATTCCTGTGGAATAGTTATGGAGATAAATAAAAACTTATCTATCTATCTATCTATCTATCTCTTTCGAGATTTTTGTAGTGATTAAATTACCTTCTAAAAATTATTTATCTGTTATTGTGGAGCTAATAACCGTTTATCATTTCTCACAACTTCCTTAATTCTGTTTAATTTTGGAAAGAACTTACTGATCTAACAGTATTTAAACTAACAAAAAAAAGGATTATCTTTCTGTCTTTAATGATTTGTGTCCCAACCTAACTTTGGACAACTGTCATGTGGGCGCCCATTATATTGTGACCTTATTAGCGACATACGTCTATTGATTAGTTCAGTAGAATTCATGGTATGACATAATCGTCTCCTTTCGTGATTTAGATAGTAGATGTTATTTATTTGGGTACACGCAAAGTCAGATTAAAAATCCAAAAAAGGGTAAAATAAGTAACGAAAACTAAAAATCGACGTTCTGGTGGCAAGTCTGCCACCATTGTCAAGATGAAATTGAATAAAAATAAAAAATTTAAAAATTAACTATTGTTTAGGTTTAAAATTTAAAATTTTTTTTTTTAGGAGATTCTTAAAAACCTTTGACATTAAATGTCAAATATGTTTGTTTAAACATAAAATGTTTACCTTAAAGACCAAACTTCGCTGCGAAGCGAACATATGTGGCAACACCGTGGTACTTTGATTTTTTCCCAAAGCATGTAATAACACAGATAATGCCAAACCAACAAGATGCTGCTGTGAATCTAACTGTGCAATAGTAGAAACACATCGTTCAAGAGTATCTAATATTATAAAAGATGCTTCTGTTGCAAAATGTCCCTCGAGATGGACTTCTTGATATGTTTCATCTCTGGGACGCTCCGATAATTCAGTACTAACTCGATAAGTCATCTGCTCTTTACGCCATCTAAGTTTTTCAGTGGAAGCTTGTGGAGTTCCTCCTGTAAATGGTATTTTGTAATAAATAAATGGATTGTTGTAAAAACATACAAATACCTAATTATTAATACATTTAAAATAAATTATATGTGTATAATAATATTTAAGATATATTATAATTATTCTTTTTTACATTTGTACGTTATTGTCAAAAAGTTTTGATTTTTTTTTTTCATTTTAGATATTATTTTATTTTACAAATAAAAAACGTTTAAATAAAATTAAATGTTACCATAATTTGTGTAAAATTATTTATTCTAATAAATTAAAAGGTCTTTATAAAATAAAAATAAATTTACTTTTTCTGCCCCTTGACTATATATAAATCCTCAAGTAAACGAAACCTGTTTGGGAGTGTATAGGAGGTAATATTTTTATATTTTACTTATAATACAAATTCCATTAAAAACAGTAACATACCTTGTTGACTTTGCAGCATTTTTTAAATAAAAATTTAATTCTGACTGTGAACAGTTTGAGTCAGAAGTCTGACAAACCTCATTTACTCGTTATCCATAAAACTTTTTTAATTTCTTTTTTCGCAGTTATATAGCCAGGAATAAACTTCACAGTTTAAATATATTTTGATTTATACAGGTTTGCTCACAAAAGCGTGACGATATAAAGTTAGGTTTTTTTAATGGATCACCCTGTATTTTATATTTTTTGGTTGAATTCCTCTTTGCATTCTCACACATTTTTTATAGGTTATATTGTATTGGGTTAACTCTTTAAATTTAGGAAATATAATAGATTCTTTTCGAAAAATGGAAAATGGGCAATTACCTAATAGATCATACTTGTACATTTTATTTTATTTAATTTTATTTTTTTGATTATACGTAGTGTCTAGGAAATCGTAGTAAACTTGGAAAAATTAAAACCTCCAAAACTTTCTTATTTTCAATGGAACATCCTGTATCTTGATTTGTCACGGATTCAGGCTCTTTAATACATATACATTTGCATAGGGTTGCCTCATACCTAAGTCAATATTTTTGTTTTCCTCTTTTCTTGAAGAAAATATTAGTTTTAAATGAGACACCCTGTATTTTATTTGATCATTGCTTCGTGCCTTTTATTATTTATACATGCTGTTTAGCATGTTGACTATACAAAATGTTATTCTCCAATTAAAGACAACCCGGCAGAAATGCTTTAGAAAAATTACCTTAATGATTTTAACCACCCATTTTTTATGTCTTACCGATAATACACGGTGTCCGACTTTATTTTGACCCATTTTGATGCCGAATAACTTCAGAATAAATAAAGATATCAAAATGTGGTTTTCGCAGAAAGCCTTAGATTATTTAAAAGTTTTTTTTTATCATAATTTCGTCATTTGGTTGTAACATTTGGTTAACACAAAAACAAAATGGCCGATTTTCCGATATAGGGCAACTTTGTTATTTTAAATGGAAAACATGTATATTTTTATCATGTATATTTTTATACATGCTTAAAATTAATTCTTCCCCCTTAAAAAATGTAACATAAGCTATGGTTCTTTTTAAAAACAATGGATTTATTGATCTCTTAAAAAATGGCTGAATGGCATGTAAAAGTATTATTTGACAATAAAAATTTTCCACATACAGGTTACAGAAAAAAATGCGGCAACAAAGCTATAGGTTTTTCTTAGTATTAACAAAGTTTGTGTTTGTGAATAGCGTATAGCTTTGTTATCGTATTTTTTTCTGCAGCTAGTTTTAATTGTCAAATAATAGTTTTAATTGTCAAATAATAAAAGTATTATTGGCATGCAGTCAATTTTTTAGGGATCAATAATTCCAATATTTCTGGAAATACCTAACCTGATGGGGTCTAATTGACTCCGGATTCAGCCTCAGTGACTTCAAAAACATAAAAATACCGATTTGTCGTCTAGTTTTAATGATTTGACCTTGAAATGACCTTGACCGTGACCTGATGGGGTCAAACCGACCCCAGATTCGGATTCAGCGACCCAAAAACATAAAGAAACCATGGTCTCATTTCAGAGCTGCAACTTTGGTTTATTTGTGTGGGTGTGTTACTATGCCCTTTTGAGGTTATGTTTTTTGGGTTAAAGCGATCAAAATTGTTTGTTGAGCCTTGGGTAAGCATTTGGTGTACTTCGACAAGTGCATTTCCGTAGGAAAACTAAAAAATAAACCCCCAGCCAACTGGACACAATTTTTTCCACATGACCAAATTTTGAGGTTATATTTGCAATTTACAAATAACTGGGACGTGCTAGATCAAAACAGGCTTCAGATTCGGATTCAGCGCATCGAGATACCCAAGAAACACTACATCCCGGTTCCAGTCCAGAAAACTTTTTTTTGTGTGCCTGTGTCATTGAAGATTATGGGATCCTTCACAATGCTGTAACATTATTTTTTAGTTCTATAAAAATTTAAAAAAAACTTTTTTTAATTTTTTTGGTAGTTGGTAGAGGAGCTTTCCTCGCCTGAGGAGGTACCACCCCACCATCCTTTAAAGGACCCGTGAAGTCTTAACGGACGTTTCGGGTTCTGGGTGTGTGAGTCAGTTTTTCCTTCTTCCTTCTTTCTCTTTTCTTTTTTTTCCTTTTAACCCCCAAACTATGTACAAATGATGGCACACCCGGAAGTAAAATATTCCGGAGGTAAAATACCCCTCCATTCGGATCTCCGGGCGAGGAGTGCATTCGGGAGGCCTTCATCGAGAAGTTTAATTTCTATAATGTGCTTACGTCCGCAACGATCTGGCTTGTGCTCGAGTTTCCAATCTTGAATCGGGTAGGCCCGATATCCTTTGGCTTAAACTTTCCCTTAGGTCTTCAACTAAATTTATCTGCTGTTTTTACCGGCCCCCATCTAATAATTCCTATGTCGAATTCTTTGACTTTCTTTCAACAAAGATCGATAGCATAATTTCTCAGTTTCCATCGGCTGAAATAATCGTGCTTGGTGACTTCAATGTCCATAATAAGGATTGGCTGGGCTCTTCAAAAACTGACCCCCAAGGCAGAGCAGCCGAAATCTTCGCAGTCAGTAACTCTCTTACCAACCTTATTATGGAATCCACCTACTTTTCTAGAGTCCCAAATCATAGTTCAAATCTCCTTGATCTCTTTCTTACTACCAACCCCGAACTCTATCAAACATCTGTCACAGCTCCCCTAGGTCGCTCAGATCATGGCTTAGTTACTATATCTTACCCTGCACATCCCGAGGTAAACGAATACATGCCACCACGCACCGTATGGCACTACAACTCAGCCGACTGGGATGGTCTGAGGGACTTCTTCGCCACTTACCCCTGGAATTCCATCTGCTTTTCTTCTGGTGATCCTTCGGAAATTTGCAATCAACTGACGGAATCAATTCAATTGGGCATTGAAACCTATATTCCACACACCATCAAGAACCCCAAACAATCCAATAACAAACCCTGGTTTTCCAAATCTTGTGATAAAGCTAGAATTTTAAAAGTTCATGCTCACAAAAAGTTTCTACAGGATCCTAGTCCAGAAAACCGACAGGCCAGCATTGAAGCAAGAAACTACTACAATCAAACAATTTCTGAAGCCAAAGACTCATTCGACAATCGTATTAAAAACAAAGTTCTTTCTTGCTCAAATGGCAGCAAATCTTTCTGGTCCTTTGCGAAAAACATAAGTAGGAATTTTTGTACCAGTTCTTTCCGCCACTAGCTTTGGAAGATGAAATTGTTTCTACCGCTAAAGGAAAGGCAGAATTATTTGCTAAACAATTTGCTGCCAATTCAACCCTTGACCCTCCCGTAAATCATCCAATTCCAGCGGTTACCCCAGTTCCTCATAAAATGCCCGATATTATTTTTAAGGTAAAACACATTAAGCGTATCCTTTCTTCCCTTAACACCAAGAAATCGTCTGGGCTGGATGGCATACCAGCAATCGTTTTAAAAAAATGTGCTCCAGAACTTGCACCAATCTTAACTCGGCTCTTTCGAATTTCTTACACACAGGTATTGTAATGCTTAGCAAGATTGATTCATATTTTAAATAAAATAAGTGCATAAAATTATATTTAAAATTTAAAATCAAAGACGACGTTTTATAATAATAAATTAATAAATTTGAATACTGGATTAAAGTTTTGTTTTTATAAACTAATAAAAATTTTATTAAAAAAAACTAATAAAAAAAAAGTTTATTTAAAAGTTTTATTGAGTTAAGGTTGTGTATTTTAAATAATATTAAAATAAATTAATTTTATTTATTAAAGAAAAATTTATTTTCCAAGTCCAATAAAAAAATAAAAATAAAAATATATTCAATAATATTTTTTTTAATGTGACAAAAGAATTATTTATTTGTTATATTCTGAATTTTATTAAAACAAAAAAACTTTTGGTTAAAATTGAAAACTCGGTCCAAGATAAAAGAATAATAATTCTAAGTTACCTTATAAAATTAAAAGATAATCCTATGTAGTCACTTAGCACAAACACCCGCGAGATACTAGGATTTGACTGGACCGAGAGCAAACTTGATTAAAACTAAAAGTGTTATATCCAAATCAGACACCAAGAGACCTATCAAATTCAAGATTTTGCTAAGAGAGGGAAATGTGACTTATAGATAATGGAATTTTAATGTTAATTGTTGAATGCACTTAAGTAATTAAAATGCTTTTAGGGAATCCATAAATCTGAATTTTTGCAAAATAATTGATTTTTGACAGATTAAGGCCAAATTCCGAACACCTGAATTCAATAACTATTAATCATAAGTAATTGACAAAATCACTTAGTTGGTTAATGGAAGTGGTCTATTTAAGCATTTTGCTCCCAAAGAGGAAAATCAGTTCCTATCCAAACTTCGTGCGGTTTAAGTCAGTTCTCATCCAAAGTTCGTGCGGTTTAACTCAGTAGTTCTTATCCAAATTTAGTTCTTGCTACCATCCGATGGTACATGGTGCCATCGGATGGTACATGTCAGTTAGTTAGAGTTAGTTAAAAAAGTAGTCAATTCCAATCAAACGTTCGTGCCGTTTAAGTCAACTTACAGTCGTGCGGTTTAAGTAAAGTATCACCCGAAGTTCGTGCAGTTTTGAGTAACGGCTAAGAAAATTGGCAAATATATTTTGTGAGTAAAGTTTAAAGTGTTTGGTGATTTTCTGTTGGATAAAAGGATATTTTACTTAGAATAATCAAAGAAAAGTAAGTGTAGCGCGGCATTTAAATGTTTTTGTTAGAAAATAAGTGTTTTTAAGATTATTTTTGACTAGCAAGATTTTTCTTATAACTGATTGTAACTTTGGTGGCTCCAAATTTTTATTGTGTTAATAAATTAAATTTAACAAAGTGACTTGGTGGTTTAACTGTAAAATAATAATAATAAAAAAGAACCTTTTCAATAAAACAAAAAGTGAAAATTAAAAGATCAAAATTTTCTTTATAGAACTTATATTGTTTTTTTTAATAAATAAAAATAAATTAAATAATTATTTTACCAATAACAAATATTTTTAATAGCAAATAAAAACGCTATTGATAAAATTGGATCCCGGATAAAATAAATATAAATTAAATTGTAGCTCCGATTTTGAGGGGTTTTGAATCGGATAGCACTACATTGGTGGAGGTGCCGGGTATGGCTTTTAACCCGAAAAATATCTGAGAGAACAAATACCCCTTAGTAATTAAGTAAAGAAACAAAATATATAATATGAAAATCACAACAGCCATCACAGCTTACGATGTAAACCGACAGCCCCATGTCAACCACAACCACTACTCAACAACAACCACAAATTTAATGAACAGTATATAGGACAAGCCACAGTGCCTGTTAAGCTATGAAATCCTACTTGAAGGGATTCTTAATGAGTGCCGATTTTCTGCGTCAATATGAAGTAAGATAGATTAGGAATATAGATTGCCTGTACAGAATTGATGAACGTGATACCTTTGCTGGAAGGAAAAAAAAGTAAAGAGGACAGAAGTGAGTAACATAGTAGTAGAAATTTGAAGTTAAAGGTATTATTTAGAGTTTTTGAAGACATTAAAGAAAGTCATAGGTTATGCATGCACGAGACTAAGCCTACAAACCATTCCAAGTTACCGCTACTAACTATGGAATGCGGTGTTCAGACGAGTAACGGCCGTCAGGACGTCGAAACCAAATAAGAGCTAGGAAACAAGAGGAAGCAGTCTTCAGCATCAACCAGGAAGGTCCGGACTTCCAAGTCTTAACTCTTAGGTGTAAAGAAGAGAAAAGTAAACTTGAAGGGCAAGCTGGAAGTGCAGCTTGATAGGCAAGCTAACAATGAAGAGAAGTAGCTTGAAGGCAAGCTAATAAAAAGAGTAGAAGTGAGCTTGAGGAGCAAGCTAACAGTTAAGAAGAAAAATTAGCTTGAAGGGCAAGCTAATAGTAAAGATAAAAGTAGCTTGAGGAGCAAGCTAACAGTAAAAAACAGTAGCTTGATGGGCAAGCTAAAAGTAAAGAGAAAAGTGAGCTTGAGGAGCAAGCTAAAAGTAAGAGAAAAGTGAGCTTGAGGAGCAAGCGAACAGTGAAAAAAAGAGGGAGTAAGGACGAGTGAAGTTGAAGTAATTCCAGCTAGGAGGTATAAGGTAGTTTGCACTGCAACCCTAAGAAAAATGTCTAGAGTTACGACTCAGCACTTAGTTATCAAACCCAGTGTGGACATAAAGCAAGAGGGCTGTAGGTGACAAGAAATGTCTAGAGTTACGGCTCAGCACTTAGTCATCGAACCAAGTGTGGACATACAGCAAGGCCTGCTAGTATCAAGAATCCTGTGTAAAGAAAACGAACAGTTCCCCAAGGTTGATAAATACAACAGACGAAAAAATATTTGTAAAATGCAACATTATAGTAAGAATAGCATATGACGCAGAAATTTAAACACAAAAATAAAGTGGTTGTCCTATAAGAGAAATAGTGGTACAATAAAAATTAAAGAAATTTAAAAAAAAGAAGCAAAAAAAAGAACGATATTTGTGCGGATCTAATATCTGATAAGGAAGCCGTAATACAAGAAAATGCCAAGAATTCCCTATAGAAGTACAGAAAATGTTTAAGTACATTTGTTAATGAAGAAAAACAAACCAGGGTTTACGAGTTTAAAACTATAGAGAACGAAGAGATCCATATATTGAAGAAAAGAAGAACGATTCTAAAAGTAAGAGTCGGCCGAGTAAATCAGAATTCGAGATTTCCAGTGACAATGGACAGGAAGAAGTGAAGATAACGAGACGTCAACCGACTTTAAAGATAAATCAAGAAGAACAAGAACCAGAGAAATATGATTATCAGAATGTTTTAGGGATTTAGAAATGATTAGTTTTAAGCATGAAATTAACTGGAGCCACCAGTATAAATAGTAGGCAAAGAGGAATAGGCAGAATTTATCAAAAAAAAAAAAAAAAAATAGCAAAATAAATCTAAACATGTCAAATAAGGGTGATATAACATACGTACAAAAAAAAAAGAGGAAAACCGTTCATTAAAAAAATGTTAAAAAAGTGACGTTTTGCTTAAAAAATTAATAAATTAAAAATGATTTCGTAAATTGAAATAAAAATGTAATAATAATAAAAAAAACTATAAACTCAGCAAGGTGTGTAAAAATAAATCGCGAGACTCCGCGAAAGTGCAGAAAAATAAATAATATTATTAAATAAAAAAAAGTGCGCGACTGTATTAAACTAAAATTAAAATGTCAAAGTGAATCGTGTTTCGCGTGACCTACGCCAGACCGGTGAACGACCTTATCGACTCAGCAGACTAAACCAGGACCATCAAGGACACAACATCTCGCCATTAAGTCAACAACCAGTAATGGACCATACACAGAACCATCCAGGAACCTCTGCACATCAGCTGCGCTAATGGGACATGGAAGACGACCAGATTGGCCTCTAAAAAAATCCTCATTCATCCAACCTCTGCGACAATCCATGATCATCGCGGCCAGTCAAGATGGAATGGTTCAACCGAGTATTTCCCAACCACGACAGAGTAGAGACATCACCACCATCCAACGACGGCTAATGTTTGAAGCACCCTGACAAAAGAGAGATAAGTAAAATAAAAACACAAAAAGAAAAACAAAAGGACTTTTATTTTATTAATCTGTGTATAAAATGTGTGTTTTTAAGTTCTATATTTTTCTTTAAATGTTGGGAAATGGTCGAAATAAGATGTTAAAACAGTTTTTTTGTTTAGTAAATTTAAAAATATTTGCGTTATATTGAATTTAAAAAACCCATACGGGATATTCAGCCTTTAATTATTTTTTGGTTCATGTTAAGGATTAAAAGATATTATCATTAATAAATGTTATTGTTATTCACAAAAAAAAAGAAGAATTTGTAGTGGGTATCATTATTATTTAGTAGTAATAGAATATTGTAAAGCGCTACACTTACAAACGTCTAATACCATAGTAGGTATGTCACTCGTCAAAACACTTTAAAAAAAGCAAACACTTAAAATAATTCTGTAACCTGTTACGACCTTGCGTCCGCAGCCTCGCGACGCGATGCATTTAATTAATAAAATTTGAAAATAAATAAACAAAATGCTGGAATGGATTGAACTTGAACTATATTTTAATTAGGTAAATAAGACTTTTTAAAAATGTTTTTATAGAGAAACCATATGTTCATTAAAATAAATAAAATAAAATATTTCATTTATTTTTGTTAAGGGGGAGAAATGTAATGCCCAGCAAGATTGATTCATATTTTATATAAAATAAGTGCACAAAATTGTATTTAAAATTTAAAATCAAAGACGATGTTTTTCAATAATAAATTAATAAATTTGAATACTGGAAAAAAGTTTTGTTTTTGTAGTAAAAATTAAAAAAAAATAAAAATTAAAAAAATTAAAGTTTATTTAAAAGATTTATTGAGTTAAGGTTGTGTATTTTAAATAATATTAAAATAAATTAATTTTATTTATCAAATAATATTTTTTTTTAATATCACAAAATATTTATTTATTTTTTATATTCTGCATTTTATTAAAAAAAAAAAACTTTTAGTAAAAATTACAACTCGGTCCAGAAATAAAAGAAAAATAATTCTAAGTTACCTTTATAAAAATAAAAGTTAATCCTGTGTAGTCACTTAGCACTAACACCCGCGAGTTACTAAGGATTGACCGGACCGAGAGCACACTTGTCTAAGACTAAAAGTTTTAAAATCAAATTAGACACCAAGAGACCTATCAAATTCAAGATTTTGCTAAGAGAGGGAAATGTGACTTATAGATAATGGAATTTGAATGTTAATTGTTGAATGCACTTAAGTAATTAAAATGCTTTTAAGGAATCCATAAATCTGGATTTTTGCAAAATAATTGATTTTTGACAGATTAAGGCCAAATTCCGAACACCTGAATTCAATAACTATTAATCATAAGTAATTGACAAAATCACTTAGTTGGTTAATGGAAGTGGTCTATTTAAGCATTTTGCTCCCAAAGAGGAAAGTCAGTTCCTATCCAAACTTCGTGCGGTTTAAATCAGTTCCCATCCAAACTTCGTGCGGTTTAAGTGAGTTCTTATCCAAAGTTCGTTCTTGCCACTATCCGATGGTACATGGTGCCATCGGATGGTACATGTCAGTTAGTTAAAGTTAGTTAAAAAAGTAATCAATTCCAATCAAACGTTCGTGCCGTTTAAGTCAACTTACAGTCGTGCGGTTTAAGTAAAGTATCACCCGAAGTTCGTGCAATTTTGAGTAACGGCTAAGAAAATTGGCAAATATATTTTGTGAGTAAAGTTTAAAGTGTTTGGTGATTTTCTTTTGGATAAAAGGATAATTTAATCTAGAAAAATCAAAGAAAAGTAAGTGTAGCGCGGCATTTAAATGTTTTTGTTAGAAAATAAGTGTTTTTAAGATTATTTTTGACTAGCAAGATTTTTCTTATAACTGATTGTAACTTTGGTGGCTCCAAATTTTTATTGTGTTAATAAATTAAATTTAACAAAGTGACTTGGTGGTTTAACTGTAAAATAATAATAATAAAAAGAACCTTTTCAATAAAACAAAAAGTGAAAATTAAAAGATCAAAATTTTCTTTATAGAACTTATATTTTTTAATAAACAAGAATAAATTAAATAATTATTTTACCAATAACAAATATTTTTAATGGCAAATAAAAACGCTATTGATAAAATTGGATCCCGAATAAATTTATTTAAATTGTAGCTCCGATTTTGAGGGGTTTTGAATCGGGTAGCACTACACCACTATACCTACCTACAGGACTAAGCTTAGACTGTAGATATATTGAAAATTATATCTAATATTTTTTAAATTTAAATGGTCATATTTGAGAAACTATTAAAGATAGATATATCGAATGTAGGATTTTGTAAAGCTGTTTTAAAGACTTTTTAATGATGGTATAACATACCTGGTGTCCCATTAAGAAAAAATAGGATATGCC